>JAUMHM010000005.1:47838621-47857089 GCA_032362435.1 Melikaiella ostensackeni
CATTTTTTTTAGTTACGAGTTTGTGCAAAAGGATTTAGAAAATTCACGATTTGCATAAGCTAGTTGGAGTTTTTCATATATTTTCTTGAAGAATTACAAACTTCTCCGCAGATTTATCAATAAATAAAATTTTCTAGTTAAAAAATAGAAAATCTATTGCTCCAAAATAAAGGTTTAGTTTGTCAATTATTTATAATAGTTTTTTTTAAATAACGTATTTATATTTGAGAAAATTAAAATTCATGAACTAAAAAACCTAGTTATAGGACCACAGGGTTCCTCTGGGAGCGACCACCATCCAGGAAATTGACGCTGGCTTCCAGTAGAACCGCGGTAAATCATGCCCATGGCCACGTCTCACAAGCATGAGATGGGTGACCACATAGTACGGCGGAATCACGATGAAGGGCCGGCGAAACCCTCGTGAGTTTTAAGGACACAGAGCGACCTAAGAATGAGAGCTCTTGACATCCATCTCGCAAGTGCCTTGGCATTTTTCTGGTATGCGAGTGTGGCTTCAAGGTTACGATATAGTGATGGTTCCGCACCTCCGAGAGCACCGATGACAAGGACAGTCATTTTAGCTGATTATTCTTTGTACACTACCCGCAGTTCCCATATAAGGTCTCGAAACCTCTCCCCCTTTTCCTTCTCCTGGAATGTAATGTTGTCGTCGGCCGGTGCCGAGAATTCAATCACGAATATCATTCACTTCTTTTTGCCACGGAGTACGATGTCAAGCATCTAGTGTACAATAGGAACTTATAGCCTGCACTCAAAGTTCCAGTAAACTTTGCACAACTTGTTCTCGACGATTGAGCCAATTTCTCTGGGAGCGTTCCGCAGGGCAAGGTCGCGGTAAAAATCATAAGTGCTGTAGGTGCTCAGAATGTGTATGACAAGCTCTGCTCCTGTCACTGGGAACTTCTCCACGTAAGATGCGGCTACGGTATACCAAAGTGGAAACGACGTTTCCCTGACACGCAAAAATAGACTCCTCTGTGCCTGAATTAAGTCCTGATGATTTGAGGAAAGCAAACGTCAACTCCATCGACAAGGACTTATCATTTACAATTATGTGAAAGTTTGCGTGCAGTTTCTTGTTGTGGAGCTGTTCGACGAAGTTGTTGACCTCTGCTTTCTTCACCCGGGCTTCTAGACGTGAGGAATCTAGATGGAGTAATGCACTTTCCTCACTTCCAATTTTAAGATCCAGGTCAAGGGTCTCGGCCGCCTGCTCCGCACCTTTGTAGAGGAACGCTTCTTTGTCAATCGTCTCGTATTTGCTGATCATTTTATAGAGAGGATCTCTTCCATTTGCCAAGAAGTGAGGTGTACCCAAGATAATTCGTTCATAATGACACTGGATATTTAGGTGTCAGCGCCTGCCTTGACGGCGTGGGATGTATAAGCGGGGAAAGGTTGAGTTGATATGCAAGCTCTTCTGCAAATGCATGATCGCACGTGTGGTGATATCGAGGGCCATAAGCTCGTGCTTTGTCCATGGAACCACCCCAAATGATTAGCGTAGAAACGGGATGACAAGCATGTTAGTTGCAGATATCCTGTTCAACGCCGACAAATTGGGAAACCAAATCTGCCGAAGAAGATGCTTGTTTCTGCTCCGGAGAGCCTCTTTCACTGAAATCACGTCCTGAATGCGGTTCTCTGGAATGCCTAGGTATAGGTAGGTTTCTTCAGCGCCAAGATGTCTAGTAGCGCTCCTGTCGACGAGTTCAGGGTCGTCACTAACGCTAGCAAGTCGTCCTCGCTTTAGATGAATCTTCGCACAATTGTCCAATCCAAAGTTCAAACCGATTTTTCTTGTGTACCCCTTGACGATCTTCAGAGCATTCTGGAGATGCTGTGTCCCAGGAACATAAATCTTCAAGTCATCCATATAAAATATATAATTGACCTTATGACGCTGAGCCTGAGAGACGCCCCACTGGAAGGCGACGCTGTAAGTTGTCACACGATGTTTTGCAAATGAGATAGTAAATCTAATTTTCCAAAGGGGCATCAATCTGTATATGCATCCTACTATGTGTGTATGAACCTTGAAGCACTTCAACAGACAGATGATAAGTCTATGGGAGGTTGAATCGCAAGCTCTCTGGTACTCAATCTAGACCATCGACAGATCGCGATTGCAGGCTGCAGCATCTTTACAGACGCTTCTGTTGATTGGCAGGTTTTTCCGACAGCCTGCTATTCCTCTTTTCGATCCGCGCAGTTCGTGGATTTCTCTCCACAAAAGTCCAGTTGTCCGAAAAATCCTGTCGTTCAGGATAGCTGTAAAGATCTCATACAGCGTATTCAGACAAGTTATTGGCCTGTAGTTCCTGGGGTTGGCCAAGTCGCCTTTCTTCGGTAGAAGAACAGTACGCCCTCACACCAGTTACTGCGAAATGGGCGTCTCCGACTTAAATATGAGGTAAACATCTGGGCCAGGTGTTGATGTTTAAAAGTGAATTTCTTCCACCACAAGTTCTTGATACCATCCCGTCCAGCATCGGAGAAGTTCTTCGTGCCCCTCAGTACTGTCTTTACCGCTTCGGCAGTGATTGGTGGACATTGTTTCTCGGACGTTATGAGGTTGTTGCACAGCTCCTTAAAACGCATGATGTTCTCAGTGTCTTCATGCAATGGGTGTTGGATTTTGTAAATTTTTCTCCAAAAGTCTCTACCTTCTCGAACGTAGGCGGATTATTGACAGAAACAGGGGAATCGCTAAAGAGGCATCGTGGGCCAGCGAGGAACTGTTGATTCTCCCTAATTCATCCCTCTCTCTTCTGTGTTCTGCTGGCGTCAGGTAACACCCGTATTTTATCAATAATGTGCTGCTTGACAGTCAGCAGCTTTTCAATGTGTGATGGTGGATCCTCAGGTCGTGAGCGATTTTTTAGACCCTTACCGTAAAAGGCTTACCAGATGTTATGTAGTCAATCACACACTGAATACGGGACGTTTTCTGTCTAGCCTAGCCAATCTTCTTGTTCAGTTGATTTAAGCGCCTTTTGGTCTTTTGATCTATCGTTGGCTTTGCCCTTCGGTTTGAATCAGCCAAAGCTCTTGCCGCGTCATAAACTGAACATATGATGGTCCAGAGGTCGGACTCCTCCAAGAGATCCTCACGAAGGGCGTCATCCATTTCAGCCAGATCTTGGAGCTTAGAAGGAACCTGGATGTTGATGTTTCTTCTCGTCCTGAAATCGTCATCATCTCTCGGGGGATGCCTGATTTCCGCGGTTGGTCTTAATGTTACTTTCTTTACTTCGCCTGCGGCTAGTTCTTGCAGCGGTTGGGGAAGCGTTCCGCGTATGCAGGGTATTTCTTTTATCTTGAGACATTGAAATATATCAAGAAATATGTATCCAATGGAAAAAATGCTCCTGATAAAAACTTTTTATTGTCGAGGGAGAAAAGCGATGCCGCAAAAATTTACCCCACCCCCTAAGGGTGGTAGGAGGGGAGGGGGGTAACTTTAAAAATTCAAGTGTGATTCTACGTTTTCCATTGCAGATTAAGATTCTCCATTAAAAAATACGCAAGTTTCATTCGAAAATTTTTTCTTGATTCACGCCAGATGGCAATGCATTTGCAAAAAATGTCATTGTTGAGAGGCGAGAGAAATCACCGAAAACAAGCACCCCGATGGTGAGAGGCAAGGGGGCTCACCAAAAAAAGCACACCAAAGGAAACCGACAACTACTACGTCCACGTCGTTGTTCCTGGGTAGCGCTAAAAGTAGTTAATTCATTGACTGCTCACATACTGGAGTCAAAATGAGAAGCCTGCGTTTTAAAAATAAAATTGAGCTTTCTAATTTTTCTACTCCACTTTAAACCTCTTCCCACGTGTGAGGAGGATGTGTTAAGAATTAAATTGATTACAACTGAATAGCTCTCCTGAGAACAATCAACCCGACTTTTTTATCTTTCGTTCGGAAGCGCATTCCTTGAAAAGTCAAAAATGCCATTTTTTGCAAATGCATCGCCATCTGGCGCGAATCGAAAAATTTTTTTTGAATAGAACTTACGTATTTTTTTTATGGAGAATCTGGATCGACAATAAAAAAATATAGGCTCCTAATTGAAATTTCAAAAAGACCCTTCTACCGCTCCCAGGGGATGGGGTGAGGGGAGAAATTTCGCTGCAAGAATAAGCCGCATATGAAGAAGAGGAAGCGACATTAAGACCAACCGTGGGAATCAGGCATCCCTCGAGAGAAGATGGCGATTTCAGGACAAAGATAAACATTCACATCCAGGTTCCTCCTAAGCCCGAAAATTTGGCCAAAAGAGATTCCGCCCTTCGTGAGGACCTCTCCGAGGAGACCAACCTCTGGAAAATCACTTGTTCAGTTTATGATGTGACGAGAGCTTTGGCCGATTTAAATTGAAGGGTAAAGTGTGGTAAATCTTTCACGGTACATACATCTGGCCCAGATCTTCATCTCATACTTGAAGTCGGAAACGCCCATTCCACAGTGGCTAGTGTTAGGATGCACTGTACTCCTACCGAAGAAAAGAAACTTGTCCAACCCAAGGATTTACAGCCCAATAACTTGTCTGAACATGCTGTATAAGATCTTTACAACTATCCTGAACGACGGGATTGTTAGGACTATTGGACCTGTGTGGAGAGTAATTTACGATCAACGTGGGTCGAAAAGAGGCGTAGCAAGCTGTCGAGAGAACCTACCGAACGGCAGAAGCTCTCTCTCTCTCTCTCGCTCTCTTTTACACTCTCTCACGGCTCACACCAAAAAGCACACTAAAATATGAGAGTCGACGGAACTCATACTGAAATGCACCCCTAAAATGTGAGAGGCAAACGGAAAAATCATTTTCATTTAGTACTAAAAGCACCCAGACAAAGCAGAACACCTGGGAGCGCCACGGCTACTTGGCGGTCAACACTTGCGCTCTTCTGACCTTCTATAACGCAACCAAAACTTTCTATCCCATTTTGATCTTGAGACGACGACGACAATGACAGACAGCCAGAAACCATCGTAAAACCTGTTTTTCCGGATTTAGGGAGTCTCGAAACGTGGAGATTTAATGAAATCCCCGACAGTCAATTTTCACATAAAACTAATGCCTTCTCATTATGATGAGAATGTAAAAGTCTTTTGTAACTGGTACCGGAAGCCCACATACAAACAACTTTTTCTACAAAATTTATGCTTGTTTCAGGACACTCTTGTGGACAACTAAAAGTTGGGACAGTAAGACGATTCCTTAGGGCGCAAACCTGACGTTCAAGAACAGAAGGTTCCCGCTCTACGTCGTTTGAAAGAATAGCGAAAAACGCTCATTTTCTCAAAAAAGTCTACCTTCATTTTCTCAAAAGTGATTGACTCTTTGCAGTTGAAGTTTTTTCCTCCATTCAACAACTAGTAATCTCGAAATCTGATTCTCAGTCTTTATTTAAATTGAGAAATAGATTTTTAATTACCCTCCAAATTAGTGACAACGCACGTTCTAGCCTCAAAATAAAAGCTATCCCGTTCACTTACTCGGAACTGGTTGGAATTTTTTTCAACAGGCTCCTATCACCTTCATTCAGCAAGTAATAATCCAGAAATGGAAATTTAGGTTATAATTAAAGTGAAAATGAGAGTTTACAGAATATTTATTGTCTCTCCTAAAAATTGGCCAAATGTGGGTTGGTTCGTTTTGCTGTTCCCCCCTTCAACTATTTATATAAGTCAGACAAGAAGATCCTCATTACTTGAGAGACTAAAAGAACATAAGTAGGATACATACAGAGAGACGAACAAACAAAACGCAATGACTGAAGAAGCAATAAAATACTATATATCATCTTTCCAATTTCAATAATACTAGATCCCGAGGCCTCCAGACGAGGGCCTCCAGAGCCTCCAACGGGGGAATCCATTCACATTTGCCCTCTTCCGTTTCTTCATCCCTCTTCTATTAATCCCTATCCACCCCAACATATCGCCCTCTACATTTACACCAATCCCTGGGTTTAGATTAAAACCGGGGGTTATAGGTCTCTTTTATATTATAAATAGAGGTCGCCACCGCTTTTTCAAAAATCGAGACACTCCCTAAAGGTACTTAATTAATGTATTTTATTTTACTCCATTTCAATCCATTACCTTACTAAATCTGTTTCGGATGTTGGATTGAACCAGAACGAAAAAAACATTGATTAAGATACCTTACTATACCTTCATAAAAAAAATCTTAATGGAGGGTAGGCGCGCGTGGCATGGCCCCCTTGTACATATAGTACATCAAAAGTATAAAAAGGGTTTTATAAAATGAACTCAACATCGTTAAAAAGTTGAATAGGACCCTTCTTGTAGGCCCCATTATAATTATATACAATAATCAACTGTTGTGTTAAATAAGAGAAAAACATTGCAATTAAGTGCTATAAATTTTAGTTTCGGAAGAGGAAGCTAAAGTGGCTGAGATTAAGGAAAGAGTTTCAGAGAGACAAAAACGCTGCGATGAAGATCTAGCTAAAGCAGAGCCTGCAGTGCGTCAAGCTGAGGCTGCACTGGACACCTTGAATAAGGTATAATGGAGTTTATTATAACGTAGTGGGTAGCGTGCCGGCGCCGGCAACATGTTCGTTGCCGGCTGTTTTTTTCCTCTCGGGTGTGAGGTTCCGAAAAGCATGCAGCGATGTATTTTTATGCACTGATTACGAATATGGCCATGAAAATTGCAAAAAGAAAACAATTTTCAATGTCAAAACTTAAGAAAACCACGTTTTTAAAAAGAAAAGTGTTATGTCTACAACATTTTTTTTATCGTATACGGGCGGGAAGATACTCCTGTGATTTGTCACAGAAATAAATTTAGTGAAACCACTAACCCTTTCCAACATCTCGTGGGAGCGAGAAGGCACCCCTGTAACTGGTCACAGAAATAATTTTAGCCAAGCCTCTAACCCTTTTCAACATCTCGTGGGGGAGAGAAGGCACTCCTTTGACTGATGACACAAATAATGTTGGTCAAACCCCTACAACTTTCCAACATCTCGTGAGGGCGGGAAGGCACCCCCGTGACTGATCACAGGAATAATGTTAGTTAAACCCCTACCTTTTTCCAGCGGCTCGTGGGGGCGGGAAGGCGCTCCTGTGACTGGTCACAGAAATAATTTTATTGAAACCCCTAACTCCTTTCAACATCTTCTGGCGAGGAGAGGAGGCACCCCTGTGACTGGTCCTAGAAATAATGTTGGTCGAACCCCTGCCCTTTTCCACCATTTTGTGGAGGCAGGAGGGCACTCGTGTGACTGGTTACAGAAATAACATCGATTAAACCCCGGCCCATTTCCTACGTCTCAGGAAGGGAGCGCGAAAGCACCCTCGTGACTAGTGACAGAAATAATTTGAGTCAAACTCCTAACCCTTCCAATATCTCGTGGGGACGAAAAGGCACCCCTGTAACTGATCACAGAAGTAATGTTGAACAAACTCCCACCCCTTTCCAACGTCTCGTGTGGGCGGGAATTCACCCCCGTGACTGGTCACAGAAATAATTTTGGTCGAATTCGTACCCTTTCCCAACTTTTCGTGGGGGCGGAAAGGGGCCCCCGTTACTGATCACAGAAATAATGTTGGTCAAACTCCTACCACTTTCCAACGCTTCGTGGGGTCGGAAAGGTACTTCTGTGACTGGTCACAGAAATAATTTCAGTCAAATCCCTAACCCTTTCCAACATCTCGTGGGGCGGGAAGGCACCCCTGTGACTTGTCACAGGAATAATATTGGTCACACTCCTACCCCTTTCCAACGTCTACGCTCACCATATTTTCATGGAAAAAATGCGAACAGATTATTTTTCTTTTTGCAAACATGATCTTTATCAGTCTTGACTTTGAAAATTATATTTTAAGGTATTTTCATGACTATAAGCGCAATTCGTTTTCATTTCGTATTTTGCTTTTTATGAAAAACAGCCGGCAACATCGTTCGTTGCCGGCGCCGGCTGTGTAGACTCCACCTTATTATAATGTAATAAGTCGAAATGAACTGAATCTAGTTTTGTTCTTAAACGAATACGGAAAGCTCAAAAATACTTTGTTACAAAATTGTATTTTTCCTTCTTAATTTCTGATACAATCATAAGGGGCCATCCATAAATTACGTAAAGCGATTTTGAAGATTTTTCGACCCCCCCCCCCGCCCTCGTCACAGACCGTAACGATAGTTCAGACCACCCCTCAATAAATACGTAACACTTCTCATACCCGCCCCCCCTTGAAACATGGGGAAAAAATTTTTAACAACAAAGTTCGATTTTATATTTTCAGGTAGATTATTTATTCATTTATTCATATCGTTATAAACTTTACGCACGCATGAAAGCCGTGACAGTTGATCAGCGGAAAATTTCAAATTCGCCTGATTCGACTTTTTTAAATTCGCGTCGCGTTACGTAACGCACAGCGCGACCGCCCCCCCCCTTTCCGTCGTAACAAATCATAAGGATCACGTTGACCCCCCAACCTTGACGCGTTACGTAATTTATGGATGGCCCCTAATGATTAATTTGCCAGTTTATATAATTATTGCATATAAAAGAAACCTGACTAACACTAAATGATAATACTTTCTAATAGAACAACTTGACAGAACTAAAGTCATTCGGTACACCACCAGAAGCAGTCGAAAAAGTTGCGCAGGCGGTATTAATATTGTTTTCACCGAAAGGAAAAGTCCCAAAAGATAGAAGTTGGAAAGCTTGCAGAGCAATGATGGGTTCAGCTGATGGATTTTTATCGCAATTACGTAATTACGACAAAGAAAATATTCACCCAGACGTTGTTAAAGCTATTCAACCTTATATAAGTGATAAAGGTAAATTTTTCATCTATCATAATGATGATAAAAAAGAATTAAAGCTATTTATGAATAGTGTAAGACGAATGAAACAAACCAAGGAGTCCGCACAAAATGTATGGAAAACGCCTTTCGGTTTTCTGATGCTTCAGCATGTAAGATAGACAACGAGGTGCGATCGAATGCGAAACGATCGATTCGAAATTTCTCTTTCTAACGTATGAGTTAGACAGAAAGGGTTCGATAGTTTCAAAGCGATAAGTCTGACTTATCGTACGAAACCATCAGACCATCTCTGTCTACTTCGTGCAATAGAAAAAGAGCTTTCGAAACGATTGTTTCGTATTCGATCGTACCTCGCTGCCTGTCTCACATGGTAGAAAGAGAGTTCCGATCGGCTTTGCGCCACGCAAATTTGTGGACCTTGTAGTTTTGTATATTTGTATATACGTTTATATTTCCGGACCATGGACCATTGTGTTTGTCTGCTCTATTGTCTGGTATGCCCGTAATGAGAACATATTTTCTCTTTCAAGAATTTGATCCTGAGTTGGTTTACTCGAAATCTCAAGCAGCTGCAGGATTATGCAGTTGGGTGAAGAACATTATGGTATTTCATTATATAAATGAAAATGTTAAACCTCTCCGAATGGCACTTTCACAAGCTAATGCCGAATTGAGATCAGCTATGGATAAATTGATGAATTTAAGAACTCGGCTAGCGGTATGTCTAATAAAGAATTTCTTGAGTATGATTAGTAAAACTAGTGTGTCAGGAATAATATTATTGTAGTAATTAGTAATACTGAGTTAATGAAAATAAAAGTTTTTAACTGAAGTTTGCAGGGCCTGTCCCAATAAATACCCTCTTTCACAATTCTGTTATTCAATCATTCACACTGTTTTATGTACAGGTGAATCCATTAAGCGGCAAAAGTTTACCCCTTCCTTGTTTAAAGATACATACCAAACTAACTCTTGCCCTTTTTGACAAAAATATATCATAGAGTCAAACATCCTCTCATTAACTCCTTTAATAGCGTGGGTAAACAGTCAACCCTGTCTGCTCCTCGTACAATCATGGCCTTATCCACTAAAACCAACAGTGGGACTCCGGAGCCATTTCGAAATTTGAAAATCGAGCGGACCTCTTTTACTAAATTATGTAGATAGAAAGAGGGGTCAGCTCAATTTTTGAATTCGAAACAGCCTCGTTGCCTCACTAGAGTTCCTGGAAATCCGAATCACTACGCGAGAACCGATTTCGCATTTCTTCAAGATACCCAGTGAAAAACTAACAATACTGACCATTGAGACAAAAATGGCCCAAAATAGGCGACCAATGGTTTTACAATCGGCGCAAGATTGACCGCCAGTCTTGGACAAACATTGGCTGAAGTTTAAAATTAATATGTTCGCCAAGATTAGGCCAATGATAGGAACAAAATCGGGAAAGGAAATTTGATAATGGAAGCACCTTTTTTTTAATGTTGCTGAAATTGACAATTCAACATTCGTGGAGCTTTGAATAAGAAAAATTATTTCTAAAAGATTAAATACATTACCTAATATATGTTCAGGAGAATTTAATTTCCTCCCATTACTCTATTCTCAATTAGAATGATGCAAACATAACAATCTGCTATTCTAGCTAGATCAGCGAATCATATGAGGAATAATGAATTCCCGACTGCCGAGATCCCTCCTCTTATATTTTCAAAGGATGATTTTATTAGCGAAAGAGAACGATTTTAGTGGGGCTTACGGATATTTCCGCCGCGCACCTGGGATATACGGTACACGCCCAGTCGCGGAGCGAAGGTATATTCAATTCAAATAAGCAGCCCATTTGATGTAAGTGCGCATGACGTGCACCGTCTCGATACTTCTGGTTCTAGAAGCGCCGACGCACGGGGGTGAAGCTGGCAAAAGAACTTCCGGTAACAAAGCTTGAGTTTCCTGCCAGGATTTTCTGGGGTCCATTCTCGTGATGGGTCGCTGCATTTTAGGCTGACGAGAATAGAGTAGCTGCAACCCATCTATTCTTCTTTTTTCGCTTTGATGTAAAGCTGGCTGCTGAATCACAGCCTTTAACATAGTGCTGCCAGATATTCTGCTCTAGAATCCGCAGTTCCTCCCGATTTGCGAGTGGGAGGAAATCCGAAGAAATCCGTATCGACGATAGTCGATATATCAATTTAAATATCGCATTATATCGAGTTTATATCGGATACTATCGACTTATGAATTCGATTTTTGATAATGAAATCAGTCGAATTCATTTCCTGATAAGGAAATCAGTCAAAAACTATATTTTTAAGAAACAAAATTCGAAAATTTGAAAGTTGCGAATCTTTATCCCCTATGTCGAAATTTTACAAAAATTGAAGCTTTTGAAAAACATCTAAGATTTTATTTTTGTCGTTTTCAAAGCTATAGGGTGTAATATGGTATTAAAAAAAGAGTTTATTAGGCTACAAGCTGAAAAAGCGACCAATTTCGCAATGACAAATATGGTTGTTTTTTTTTTACTCAACGGAAACTATACATATATTTCCTTTTACGCTAATATAGGCGTGCACGCAATCGTAAACACATGAAAACCCGACAAAACTCTCTCCCTACACAGTGCACTTTCAAAGAAAGTTACTTTCTCTCTCTCCGATTCATGACAAAATAAGAGAAAGATATATTTTTTCCTGGGTATGCATAGATTGGGTGTCTGATGCCTTCTCTGATCCCTAGCCTTGAGGTTTTCCTGTCATCGTAAACCTAAGAAGGCTAGGAAAGGCATAAAGACGCAGATGCAGCAACAAGAGAAGAAATACTGAAATCTAGAGAGAAATTGATTCTTTTTACTGCAAAATACCGCATTTTCAAGGTAATCCGTACAAAGTCCGTACATACTGAAAAATCCGTATTTTTTCCCACGCATACAAAAAATCCGTACTTCTACTGATAAATCCGTATGTCTAACAGAATTGCTTCAACATGAATAGAGAATTTGCTACCGAACGATGTTTCGGTGTAAGACAGGCAAAATTGAAGATGGTGGATCCAATATGCTGAACCACAATTTTAAGAAATTATTGAATTTGTACAAGACTTTGTGTCTTAAGATTTTTAAGATTTCTGAATCTGAATTTGAGCTCAGATTTGCAAGATTCAAGATGGCAGATCGAATATGGTGAACCAAAACGTTAAAAGATTCTTGGATTTGTTTCAGACATAGTTCCTTAACGTTTTTGGGATTGCTGAATCCGAATTAGAGCTCACATTTGCAAAATTCATGATGGCGGATCCAATTTGGTGGACCAAAACTTTAAGAATTTTTTGAATTTGTACAAGACTTAGTTTCTTCAGCCTTTTAAGATTGCAGAATCTGAATTTGAGGTCAGATTTGTAAAATTCGAAATGGCGGATCCAATATAGCGGAACAAAATTTGAAGATATACGGATCAAACGACTCAAAGAACTTGTAATCTAAGAAAATATAGCTCTGAAAAGAACCGATTAAAAACCTCAAAAAATAACTTTCAATAAATATATTAGACACACACTTTAGTAATTTTAAGCAACACAAGCATTTATCGAGTAAGGTGCAACACGGATCTAATATGGCTGAACAAGATTTTAAACATACTTCTTTTTTTGTGGAAACGGTATCGTTTTTCACCAAAAGATATTTTCAATGATTTGCGGCTGTTTTTACTAGAGTGGTTACTTCTTTTCAGAGACCAGCAGTAATCATCTATCATTGTCGCATTTCATCTACTTTGGTAGTGCTTTTCCTTTTGCTTCATGCCTTGGTAAAAACGTTCACCCATCTCTTCACTGAATTCTCGTAGATTGTCTGGAAAGTACTCCAAATGAGAAAATAAGAAGTGTACTTTATAACTCATGAAGCATCCTAATTCCTTAAAATTGTTCAGCATAGTAGATACAATTTTCTCATAATGCGAGTCGCGATTGTTACCTAAAAAGTTTTGAAAGACCGCTTTGAAACTTACCCATGTTTTCGTTTCCTTAGCCGCAAAGGTCGCAGAGATGTTTGATGAATCCTGATTGCTGACCTAATAGTATATTTATTATTTTAAGATCAACACAAATAAGCCAATCATGCCCATAGTATTTCATCTTATCGAGAAGAAGTTCTATACTTGTATGTAATTCTTTTATTGATTGATTGTGATTCTTTTATATTTTGTCTGAGTTCTTTAACAGACCTAAGGCACGCACAATATCATCCAGACTATTTTGATCAAATAGTATTGGTTCAAGATCAAGAAAATTAGAAGAATCTCCAAAATCACTGCCAGCAAAGCTTTTGAATGTTATGTCATCAGTATCCGCAATCTTGACTGCATTTTCATTTGAAGTACGAGTTCCGAAATGAGCTGGACTCATCGAGTTTACACTTAGATGAGCCATTCTATTTTCAAACCTTTCATTATATCCAGTAATATCGCAAGCACAGAAATAGCAATCATCACTGTGACTTGTTAGCTCGTGCCAAAGTGCAGGTTCGAAAACAACTTTTGATCTCGAATCACGTTTACCCCAATTATTTAACATGATTCTGCATGAACTGCATATACATCGAGGTACTCATGACCGCAAACGTAACAAAACTTTTTACTTTTATCTTTGCATGGTAGTCTTGAAGACATAATGAAACCGGTCTAACTTCCAATTAAAGAAATCGTAGCTCTGAAAAGAACTGATCAAACATTTTAAGCAAACTTTCAATTAAACATTACACAAATATCTCAGGAATTTCAAGCATCACAACTCTATTCATCAGGTAAAGACGTCGGTTAATCAAACATACGGAAACAGTAAGAGTGAAGTAATCTGCGTGAGATTTTCTTTCTTTTTTCTAATACTTAAATACGTGTCCAATATATTTGATTGAAGTTTTCGTTTTGGTTCGCCATATTGAATCCGCTATTTTGAATTTTTCAAATCTGAGCTCAAATTCGGATTCATAAATCTCAAAAACCTTGAGTAACTCGTTTCGGTATAATCAAAACTGGAAATGAAAGACAAAGAAAAGTACTTGATAATGGCGTTAGCAGTTTTAAAAAGAAATAAATCTCCGCTCACCTGATATTGTTTCGAGTATGGCTGAAAATAGCCAGTTTTCCACTTTTAGGTTAGAATATCTCGTAATCCTGACGTGTAGGGAAAATTTGGACAACGGATTCGCTTTTAGGACAACAAAATCCTTTGGTTCACGTAGTCCGGTCTTTGGGTACACATTTTGTCGGCCTGTGTAGTTGTCCCAATCAAAAATTCTTTTCAGTATGGTAGTGTAATCTATACTCTTGAAGATCCCTTGAAGAAACTTGACAAATCATAAAAACTACTAATATGGCGTACAAAGTAAATAAAATTATGCCTATTTGTTACCAAGATAAAACTTTGAAAACAAAATTGTCGTTCATTTTTACATAATTTACCTAAAAATTCAAGTAGACCTTGGAAAACAATATATTTTAGCTACAAACAATTCCCCTACTGGGCAAAAAGACATCGTTATCCTGAGGACGTCCTACAGACATCCTTTGGACGTCCATGTCAGTCCAATTGATGTCCCAAAGACGTCTCAGGTCTTAAAGACGTCTTTTGGACATGAGACGACTCTTAGACATCAATTGGACTGACATGGACGTCCTAAGGATGTCTTTAGGACGTTCTCAGGATGACAATGTCTTCTTGCCCACTCGGCCGTCACATCACCAAGATTAGACTTTCCGATTTCACATGAAGTCGATCAATTGTTAATTTTTAAAACACTTTCTATTGAAAAAAGAAACTAGCTAACATAAACGGTAACGGTAATGGTAATGTCTTACATATTTTTGAGAAGTAACGGTAACGTTAACTTGGTACTTTCGACTGGTAACGTCTTAGGCACTGATTCCCGACTGCCGAAACTCTTCCTCCTATAATTTCGGCAGATGGTTTTGTTAGCGTAGAAGGACGATACTAGTAGGACTTGCGAATTAGTTTCGCCGCGCATATATGATAAACCGTGCTCGTCCAGTCACGCAGCGCGGGTATATTCAATTCGAATAATCAAGTCGAAAATGCACCTCAATTTTAAGGAACGGCGGCCAGTGTGAATTTTTGAAAGCTTTTTTCCGTTTCTGTAACTCATCTCCTCTTTTTCAACGATTTGTAAATCACATTTTTAGAAACTTCGTGAAAGAATGAATTGCGGTCGTTTATTTTGATGACGTTATTGTACTGGCCAGTGATCTGATAAAAGCACTCGACAGGTTGAAGGTTGTATTTGATCTCTGTAGTAGCTATGGATTGTGATTCAATTCTTAGAAATTTCAATTTATAAAAGGAAGGATAAAATATTTTGGGCAAATTATTGAAAAGGGCAAGGTGTATCCGTTCAGAAGGAAAGGTGCGCGCAGTCGTCAACTGTTCAGAACCTAGCTCACTGAACGATGTCCAAAGCTTTTGGAAGCAGAGGGTGAGATACTCAACAACGAGCCCGAATCGATAAGCAGGGCAGCCATCATGTTGGAAGATGATGTTGTCTAGGACCTCATCAGGCACTTCCGCTAGCAATGCAGGAAGAATTTTCTGAAGGAATTGCAGATACTGTTCTCCCTATAAAAGTAGTATTATAAAAAAAATAATCCATTTTCTTGATATCTCGAGATGACTGAAAAAGTCCCGAAAAGTAATATTCCCGACAAAAAATGTTCGAAATAGAAAATTTCCGACATTAGGAAATTGCCGATAGGGCAAAATTACGAGACTGTAAAATTCTCGTAATTGAAAAATTCACGAAAAACATCAATTAAAAATTGCTTTATTGAATAAATAAATTAAACATTAATTTAGATAACGCATTTTACTCATTTTACTTTCTGATATTAATCCCATTATTATTGAAATAATTGATTTATTTCCAATTTAAAGCCATTTGTACTTTTTTTCGAGAATTTTCCACTGTCCGGAATTTTACAGTGTCCGATATTTTATGTTATGCAATTTTTTGGGGGAATTTTTTGTTGCCGAGAGTTAAAAATTTTTTTAATTGCTCATTATTTTTCACCAAGAATATTTTCTGTGAATTTACTTACATTCAGGGTTCCTTGGAGAATGTGCGGTCCCATCAATCGGTCGCCTATCAATTCAGCCCACACGTTCACACGAAATTTCCTCTGGAATCCTCTCTCCCGGAAAACTTAGGGATTTTCCTGAGCCCAATAATGTTCATTATGAACATTGATCATCCCTTCCCGGGTAAAAAAAGATTCATCTGTGTACAGGATTGTGGGTAACTCCGCTTCGTTTTCCATAATCCACCGGCAAAATCGCTGCCTGAACTGAAAATCACCAGGTTCCAGCTGCTGAACTTTCGTGAAATGGAAAGGATGGTGACCCGTATCCAGCATAATACTGTCCACTGCGCTTTTCGACATGTTTAAACGTCGCCCGGCTTTACAAACACTTACCATATATTCGGGTCCCGTTCAAAGTGTCGAACTACCCGATTTTCATTACCGATATTTCGCGGTCGACCAACAACTTCTCGGTGATGGTTAAAGACCTGGCCCGTTTCTCGAAGTGTTCTATCTAACCTAGTGAAAACTTGAAACTGTGGATGACGCCTTTCAGGTCACAATATTCATTGTTTGTATAAGGAGCCATTTTCATAAATATTAACGACAAATAAATGAAATAGGAACTGGGCACGAAGAAGATGGATAGAAGTTACAAGAAATGGCGGAAAAACAAAAGAAATACTTTTGTTAAAATGGCTGATCTCCGCAAATAAGCAAAAGAAACTCAACTTTTAAATTTGAATCCATCGAGTCTCACTTAAAGATAAGTTATAACAAATTGAAAGACCTGTACGTTAAATAGGTTTACCTCTAATTAAGTCACAATTTTAATTTTGCAATTCCGTAAAGTAGTATTCAAAAGTGTTTACTCAAATTAACAATGCTTCGGAACAAAACAATTTTAAATGTACGCGTTTAGTGCTGTATAATTTTAAAATAAAAATTTTTCTGAATTATAAATTTCAAACTCGAAACTTTCAAAATTTGAAAATTGGAAATTGTAATCTTAGACATTTTAAAGACGATAAAAATAATGATTTCGTGAAAAAATGAGTGAATAACACTAAGTTACAAAATTTTATGAAATCCTTGATTATCCGATTTTATGGTATTTCTTTATGTACTTTGAAGCGCTGATTCTGGAACTGACCTTCTTTTTTTACATGGCATCAATATTTCAGAGATAATGAAGATTTAATGCTCAATATCACATACAACTGTTTAAACCTGTTTTCTTGAAAAACGCGAAAAGATAGAACATTTTTGCCTTCACGTTCTCATTCTACGGAAAAAAACATACTGAAATGTCTCATCGCTTGATGATAAGCAAAATCTTCTTACCTAGTGTAATCAGTCCATCTCACTGATTAAAATTTAGTGAGAAAACTTTAGAATTAAAAAATTCTAGACTTCTTTCAAGGAGAAACATTTTCTACGTTAGAATTGTGAAATTCAAAATTTATTTCATACTGGAACCCTTTGAAATTGCATTTATTGAATTTCAATAATTTTAAGTTAATAATTACGAAACTGTGAATCATACTTTCTAAAATTCAAAACTTTCGCTTATAAATTCTACTCCAACGACTTACAGAATATTGAAAAGTTTTATTAAATTAATTATCAGATAAAAAACATATGGTTACGTTTCGAAACTAGTCTAGTCTCATCATCAGACCTAAATTGTACATAAATTCGTTCAATGCTGTGGAATTACAATAATACGAATAAGATACGAATGTAATATTTTTGGTCTTTTCGCTTATAAATTCAAAATTGAAATTTATCTGATGAAACAGCTGCACTTTTTATACTGCATTCGAAATTGAAAAGTTGAAACTGCAGTTTTGAAAATTTGAAATAGACCAATTTTCAATGCTGCAGTTAGAAGTGTCTGAATATAAAATTATTGGAAATATCGAATTATCTAATCATCAATTTCGAAGTTTTGAATGACTGCAACTTTTATTTTTAAATTTGTGGACGTAAAATATGTTCTTATATCCAAAATGTTTATTTTGTAAATGATTTTAATATTTCTTTGTATAACCTCTGAAAACTGAAGTTTTGGAAATGTATTTGAAAAAAAATTCCCAAAGTTAAAGCATTTTGATATTATAACGGTAATTAAACAATTTGATTAAGCATCGCCAAGTTCACAAGTACTCATTGGGACTAATTAATCAGGTCTTATTAGCATCGTCGTCAGGACTAAACTGTAATAAGTGTGTCTGTAAGTGGCTTGACTATCGCAAAAAAATAATTGGTAGTTTTTCAATCATACTAACGAAAACTGTGCCTCATTAAACATCACTAACTCCATAAGAACGTATTCTAGATCCTAATCATTTAATTAGGGCTGGATCTTGCCTAATTGGTACACGGACGTAAAAAAAATTTTCAAACTATTTTTTAGAGTAGAATTTTTATCTCAGAAAAATATCCTGGTCCGCTAAGTTTGACGAAGCTCTTAAATAAATTTGTCAATTAGTAAAAACTAATAAAAGTAAATGAAATCCTATTGGTATTGGCATCGT
>JAUMHM010000005.1:47857189-47872002 GCA_032362435.1 Melikaiella ostensackeni
CATTACCCACGGAACCTTGAGAATTATCAATGATTACAATATGTGTTCTAGATTGGATGGTAGAGACAGTAAAGAAAAAAATCAAATAAACCGTGGCCTGTTAATTTTCTGTCTCATGTATGAAATTGAATATGATATGCCATAAAAATACATAATAAAATTCCACTGATTAATTTATGTTACTCTCTAAATTTGAATCATCGATAATTTCAGTGTTTCAATCAGGAGCTAAGGTTTCCACTAAAAAACCAGTGACCTTTTTAATTTCCAGCGAAAATTAGTGAATTTTAGTATGGAACTTGAAAAAAATCGCAATTGAATTCAATCAGTGACATCAAAGAGTTCGTAGCTAGTCATCCAGCTTTTCAGGATGGATTTGAAATTTATTGATTTCTTGATGTACCATCGAATATACTTTAAGGATGATAGCATGAAAAATTTCAATTTTTGTCATGTAACAATTTTTATTGTAGGTAAGATAAAACAATGTTTGTCTTCTTTCACGTTCAAGACGAGTGGATTAGAATAAACAGAGATTGTGTAATTTAAAACTAGTCTTATTCTACAGTGCTCAATATTCTGAGTATTATTTTCAACGATGAAATTTTTTGTGCATTTCATTTGTTTGGTTCGAGCAAGATCATTCTTTTTTACCTGAATCTTATTTATTCCAAGGTTCATTTCTTTAAATTAGTCTGCGTCAGTTGATACGATTAATTTTCAGTGGCTTTTTTCGAGTCGGAAATTAATAAAATATAAATAAATCGCATTCATGAATTATTTATTAAAACATACTACAACATTATTCGAAAACGCCATTTTCATATACACAGAAAAATGTAAAAAATTGTAGATTCAAAAATAGCTCGACCTAGAAAACTACAAGTTTTTATTAAAATTTAAGATTTTCGATGAATAATTATGAAGTTCATTGATATTGTGTGGGTAAAATAGAAAAATCTACAACCAAATTAACCAAACTAATTGTTCACTTCTTCGTTAATTTTAATAGGTATTTGTAGAAAATTACGGATTTCCACAAAAAATAACGAAGATGTACGCTTTGCAAAAGCTAGATGATAGCGACGAGGATTAAGAAAATTCTGAATTGGTGAGAGGCGAGGGTATCACGATAATGAAGCATTCTAAAGCAGGTAGTTCAAAATCATACTGCAACCTTCTCGTGTTGAACTCTGGAAACTATCATTTGGATAGGCTAACTCCAGACTATAATGGTGCGCAGTGTTGCAAGTGCGATTTTTATTTCTTTTTTTGGCACTGTTCCACCCCTCAAAAAATTTAACAAGAATATCTTTAATGCAGTATATTCTAAGTAATATTTATGTAAAATATGGATGTGGTCACTCTAGAGTATAACTCAAAAAAAAATTTGAAATATTCCAAAACAAAATTTTTTTCCTAATTCTTACAGATTTTTTTATATTTCTTCTTCGAATGACCTCATAAGTGTCTCTAATATATATTTTTTCATCAAAATTGGCCAAGCTGTTTTTGAGAAAAACCACCTTTCAAATTTTTTTTTCCTCTCCATTACTCTTACAAAAATGAATTTTGAGTGTTGTCATTGGGAGAAATTTTACTTCACATGGATGAAAACCTATGAGAGAAATTTACAGATAATACGTGCGGGGGCGAATTATGTATGCTTACCCGGCTATGCCCTTTACCGGATGAGGTGCTATTTTGACTTCAAATTCGCATCCAGCGCCTCAAAATGCATAGTAATACAATGGTCTCCAAAAATTTTCTTGACTTTTTTTGTGTGACTGTTTAATTTATTTAGAATTAGCAATCATTTTCTAATAAAACCCGCTTTCAGAAACTCAATATATATGGAATCAAACTTTTTTGGCCTTAATTCAGTAACAGCTCGTGAGTGGATATTTGTTTTATATAGAAATGTTAATTTTTACATTCTCATCGGAGAAGGTATTATATTTGTGTAAAATTTGACCCTCCCCCCGTTTTTGTCAAATGTTCACGTTTTGAGACCCTCTGAACCTGAAAAACAGGTTTTTACAAATGTGTCTGCCAATCTGCATGTATGTATATCCAATGTATGTGTGTCTATATGTATGTCTGTATCTATGTATGTCGGTCTGTGAACACAATAACTTTTGAAAGAATTGATCTACTGGATTGGCCTTCGGTAAACTCTTTTAGTGTCGAAAACTGAAGGTCAAGTTTGTTAGTCAGCTATTTTGAATAGAAATTCAAAAAGTTGGAGCATTTTCAAAATTTTTAGAAATATTTTTTTTCAAGATTCAAAAATTATATGTACGGCTATTCCTAAAACTCCAAAATTCGAACAATTCAGCCTGATGATTTTTTTCGATAAAAAGGAAATTTTGAGATTTATAGCATTCTCAAATTTCAAAAAAAGAAACGAAAATGAAAATTTTAAGCAAAACAATGTATGATATGGAAAAAAGTCAAGAAAAGAAAAACGTTGCTTGCTGAATACCCTACAAGATTGTTATAACGTGTAGCATTATGGTGGTCCAAAAAGAAGTAAAGTTCGAATTGCTTTGCGGAAATAGCCCATTTCTTTAGATTTCCGAGAGAAATAAGTACGAATTTTTTCGATCTGTTAATATCAGAGGATGCCGTCCAACCCCTCTCTTCTCACAGAAGAATAACATGAGGTTGAAGAACACCCCAGTTTTCACAAATATGAGAATTTGACGCGTGATATTGAATGAAACTAACGCAATCTCCAGGGAATTCTTGAAATTACTCTCCCGAATGTGACGTTTGCGCTTATATTTTATTTTTAACCCTCCCCTACCCCCTCCTAGGACCTTTGAATTCATCTTTCCATATAACGTAGCTCTACACTGTTTTTCCTTGTCTTTCTACTGTCTCTCTTTCTCTTTCTGATGCCTCGAACAGATGGGTCACCTATAATAATTGCAATGCAATGCTTGTTGCTTGAGGAAGACTGTCAGTGTTGCCAGGTAAGTCTCAGGATATTTCCCCAATACTGTCACTATTTCACCCCAAATCTCCCTATGGTCGAACTGAAGAATCCCTATACTTCTTCCTATGTAATTTTACTCGATTTTTGAATGCTGTTCAAGCCGCGTTTACACCTCTGTTTGAAAATGTTCGTCCTCTCACTCTACCATGTGATGATCCCATAAGTTAGTCTCATTCTACACATTTTACCCTTGAGATGCATAGAATGAGACAGACTTATGAGAACGCCATATGGTCAAGTGAGAAGATGAAGATTTTCCAACCGAGTTGTAAACGTGACTTCATGCTGTTTCACATCTCGCAAATTCTTTGGCTATTAAGGCCATGAATAAGTCACGTGACTTGGTTCTTGTAACCATATTTCAGAGTTTAAGGCATGGCATTAAAAAACTAACAAATAAAATTATTTGCTCGTAGCAGATAAACGTAAAGAAAACATTAAGAAACGTTTATCTACTGGCTGAAATGCATTTTATCTATTTTTTTTTCAATTGAGGTATCTGAAGAAATGAAAGCTGGCAAGGTAGAAATCGAATAATTAATACATGGCCGTAAGTCAAACTTTATTCTCCATAGTGGATATATGAAATTCAACTCTTCAATTATCTGAATCATCTGAATCTTCTATCTTCAATCATCTGAAGTCTTGTCACCAATTTCTAAGCGATGAAGTAGATTCCATTGTTTGTTTCTTCTACATCGAGAAAAACTGCTTGGAAAGATTTCGCGAGTTCGGTTATGTCTTCTTTGTTCTGACGAGAAGCCACTTCAGGTGCAAAAAGAAAGATTTTCATCTAAAATCTTGATGTTTTTTGGCATCTTTGCTTGCAAATTTTTCCGTTAATTTGATTGAAAAATCTCTGCACCTTCGCTCAATAATGGGTAGAGTTCCGGGATTGCATTGACTGCTTAGTTCATTGAAGTAAAATCCAAAATTAACGCAATCTACAGGCATCAGATGATCTTGAGATATAAAGCTCGATAAATTTTGTGCCTTTAACAATTGTTGTGGAATTACTACTTTTTGTGACGCCGAATACAACAGATTGTTGAGATCCTGAAGTAGTCTCAATGGTTCCACAGATTCTGAATGGAAAAGTTTATTCAGAGAGATCACGGTTTTTAAAGCATAACGCAAAAATACCAGGTACACCTTATTTTCAATAAAACGATATATTTGGTATAATGGCTCAGCTTCGAAGCCTGAGTCTCCTCGTTCTGAAATTCTATATGTATTGAACTGTAATTCCAAAACATCCCACTGATCCAGAATAGTTTCAGTCGCATTTAGTCGAGCAAGCCATCGCGTTCTCGAAAACTTAGCTATTTTTTTTAGTTAGAGTCAGCTATAATTTTATGTAATCGGTTGTAATCGATGTTTCTTTTCGTGCTTCTCGAAAACGAGAAATGACTTTCTTTGACGAAAAATTCTAGGTTTTTTGGTAGAATATCAGAAACGCGCTCAGCACAAAGGTGTGAGGAATGTGGAACACACTTTATAGTTACAGGATGAGGAATAATCTACCCAAGTTTGGATGAAACAGAATTATGTTCACCAGCCATTGCGTTTGCGCCATCAATTCCAGTTCCGAGGAGTTTATCCAATCTAAGACCGTCTTTTTGGAGCTGTTCTTCTAAACTGTTGGTTATCTGTTCTGCTGTCCCTGACTCTGATTTCACAAGTCGATAGAACGTAGTACGTACTTTACGGAAACTTTCGCTGAATTAACGGATCATGATGCACATTATTTTCTTCGTGTCTACAGTAGTGGTTTCGTCTACAATCAGAGAATAATCCGAATTTCCTAGATGATATATATGATCGTCCAATAAGCATGGTGAAAGTACATTGAGGATCAGAGCAATACATTTGGAACAATGTAGTTTCACATTTTTCAGCGTTCGAGAGTCCTCATCTAAGCTTTTAATTACTCCACCATGATTATTTACAGTATTAATGCTGCAGTGTTCAGCAACGAAAGCAGCAATCTTCAATTCGACTTTTTTTTTGGCCGTCGATTGATTCTTTAGTGAACTTCGTCATTTCAGGGGTCTTTTCGATACCATAAGACTTTGCAATAATATGCTCATGTTCCTTTATCGCCGTGTGCGTTTTAAGAAACTTATGATGTGCAATTATTTCATATTTACAAATATGGCAAAATGCTTTCAAACTATCACCTGCGCATGGCTTTAGCCTACTTGAAAAAGGAATGAGATTCAAAATACTAATTTTTTCAAAATTTCAATTTAAACTCATGATCTCATTTTTTTCAAAACCGAAATTCGGTATGATATAGAAACTAGTCTAGATTATGAACACTGAATAATATTTAAAGAAACAATAATTTTTCCAATAGACATTTTATAAACTAATTATGATTATACTAATTATGTGCTAATTATAATTATGTATTTAATTGTTTATTTAATAATCATTATTTATTTCTTGGCATGTGACCCCTTACTATATAAGAGCAATTTGGTTTCGCCAACTTCACGTTTGCAATAATAAATATTTTTCGCTAAAACTAGGCCATGCTATGAATGCTATACACTTTTACGTATTTTCAATCAAAATATGTTCAAATAAATGAGTATTTATTCATATCTAGAGTTGATTATAATTAGAAATAAGAGTTGCATATAATTGTATGATAATTAAAATATAACCTTTAGAAGCGTCTTCTAGTTCCCATTTTTTCACGTAGTTTTGGACAATACGTTTTGGTTGAACTGGTGGCATTTTTTAAATTTAATACAATCTTCTTCCAATCTTGGACATGTAGACGTCGTCAACGATTAACCTATAAAATGTGTGAACACGAAGTCTACCAGGGCGTGTTCAAATTGTTCAAGTATTCACCAACGAACCCATCACAAAAGAGACTAGGGCTTATTGGCGCGCTTCCATGGAGTGTAAACACGTGCGACCTTTAACGTATTTCCGATGTACTCAACCAATTTAACTCCATAAGACGTCACTATAACTTCGCATAGAAAATCCCTAAAAAACCCTCTTGGACAGCAGAATCTCCCTAGAAAAATCCCTATACTTTTTTTCTCCCTATATTTCTCCCTGTGCTACTGAAATCTATCTGAAAATAGGGAGAAAAACCCCAATCTGGCAACACTGAGGTAGTGAGTGCCAGATGAAGCATCCATACTTGAGTCGCTCAGCTCGTTTACCTGGTCCTCACATGTTTCCAAATTTCTCTTTTTTGTTTCCTTTTCGCATGTTTGAAAATAGGCTGATAGATTCTGTGAAATTGAATTTTTCAAGGGATTTATTTTGCCTTTTTGTTTTGAAAACTGTAATATACAAAATTTTATTCCTTCGACCATAGGCTGATGAAAAAAAATTCGTGAAAGTCTTAAAATTCCATGTTTATCTCACTCTCGATTCAGGCGTAACAAACTAAATATATTATAATAAGAGGAAATTAACATTGATTTTGACCTTATGCCTGAATAATTTCTTTACACTTTTTTACTAAATTGATGCTTTTGAGCACTCTTGATTTAGTTGTAACAAAATAAAAATCTCATTCAACGTCATTACTCAAACAACTCAAACATTGATTTAGACCCTTGACAAAAATACGTTGTCTTTTTTTTTTAATTTACGCTCTCAAGCACTCTCCTTTCAAAATGTTTTTTGTAATGATGATAATTCACAGATGCTATGGATTTTATGGTCAATTAATTTGAATTTGGGCCCCTATCAATGGCCAGAACACCTAATATGTTTTATGTTACCTACAAATATGATATTGAGAAATTTGTTTCATTTGAAAAGTAAATTTAAAAACTGTATGTGAAATTAAGTTTTGGCCCCTATATGTGGCTCAAATTTTTTATATAATATTAATTCAAGACTTACGAAAATTGAAAATGTATAGTATAATGGATTTTAGGTCTAAGTCAGGGCTGATTCACATTGCTTCACTGACGAATCCAGTGAGTCAGTCTGGGACAAAACGTGTTATGTTTCGTATTATTAGAAACACTAGTGATACTTATAGGAATAAAAAATTCTAGACCCTAGTGCCAATAAAAAAAATCTTCTTTACGATTTTTATAATCAAAAAGAAAAAACGTGTTTAATCTCCAATCAAAAATTTTTCCTTTGAATCTGTTACTACATTACTTAAGAAGACTTTTCGAAATAATGCTACAATTTTCTATTCTCGATTATTCTTGAGTTTCCTGGAATATACTAGAATATTACAGGATGTTTCAGATATTTTTTGGTTTGAAACAAAACCAGCAAAATCTCCTTAAAGACGAGTGTCAAAATATGATATTCTGAAGGTATGAGAAATTACTATTAGGCAGAAAACATTACTTTTCCTGAGTAATCAAAAAAGCTGTACCCTTGCTCGTATATTATAATGTGAATACCATATACATTGTATAAAATCGTTGAAAAAAAAAAGACTATCATTGTTGAATGAAGAATTTATTTATTTATAAGATTCGGTAAACATAGTTTACAAAATATATATTTACATTTTGAGGAATACAAATTATAGATAGAACTAGGATATCTCCGAGACATCCTTAGCATGCAAAATTGAGACACTATATGGATATCTGTATAGGATTAAAAAAATTCTAGCAGCTGTATTGAGAATCAAACGGAATTACTTTTGAAAAAACCGTATTTAAGATGAAAGTTTTCAAAAGCCCGTTAAGCATTTCAAAAGTAGTCGATTTGTGAACGATTGACGAATTAACATTATGTCAATATTCCACGCCCAAGCCTGTCACTGTCTGTCATTTTGAAACTGACTACACGCTTCTCCGAAACTATGCCAGATGGCGCCAACGAAAGCACCGTTCTCAACACACTAAAATCCCTTTTTCACCTACATCGTCGGGTTAAAAATACTTTTACCCCGCTAAAAACCAACTCACGTCATCGTTCCCAAATCAGCCATGTTTGTCATGCGAAACGTGCGAAAAACAGGCGTTTTAGTAACGTGCGTTGCAACAAATGTTGTTTTGATATTAAAATATAATTTTGTGTTGTTCTTTACCACACGAAATTTCGTGGTAACTATTTGATCTGCAACAAATGAACGAAGAATGTCACAGTCTTTCTTTTCTTTATATTAAAACAGATCTTCGTATCAATTGAATACCATTACAGTAAAAACCCCCGTGGGCAAAAAAACCGAGGACATCTTTAAGACAACCTTACGGCATTCTTACGACGTCGCAAAGGCGTCCGATGTCCGCGTCGTAAGGATATTTTCAAGACATCTTTAAGACATTCTAATGCCATAAAGATGTCGTAAAGACGTCCTTTAATTTTTTTCTTACTAGGACGATACCTTCAGATTACCTGTGTTTAAGTCCTTATCGTAATATTTCTTCATTTGGAATATCTCGTATAACCGCAGAATAGATTAACCAGGTATCTTTCACTGTCATATAAATACGGCCGTGGGATCGGTCGTGGGGACGAAAATTAGTATGTGGGTCCTTAATATCATAAGGTTCGAAAGATGTAGCCACCACTGTTGGGCCATCTTTTATACGTAGAAGAGCCTCCTCTGGGAGAAGTTGAGAAGGAGCATATCGACCACCTTGTTGTCTGAGAGCTCTATTCGAAATATAATGGTGATCACTTGCCGTTCGAATATAAACAAAATTGAAGTGAGGAGGATAATCTCCGGGATGTTCCACATCTGTCATCCAGCGGGGTATCTCGTGCGAGTCTATTTCATAGAGCTGATCTCCAATAGGAGGGCCACCCCTCAGTTTTACCTCAACAAAGTTTTCACGAAAACCAGCTGCGCCTAATTTCATAAGGAAAAAGTAGACATCAATAAAGTTTTCGTACACTAGTAACTGAATAATTTAACAATTTTGATCCATCACTGGTGAACAAAAAATGACCAATGGGGCCATCCAAGGATTACGTAACGCTTTTTCTAGGCATTTTTAAACCCTCCTTTTCCCATTGAACGTACCGTAGTTTTTCGTTGGCCCCCTCCCTCATCAAGGTGTTACGTAACTTTTTCAAAAAATCGTATTAATTGTAGGCCTCGGTCTCACAACACTTTTGTCACTTTTTAGATACTTTGATAATGATGCAACTATTTTACTACTATTTTCAAAAATTGAGAATGATTATACTATTTTCTCAAATTGCTCGCAAATGCTACTATTTTTTCACTTTGCCTTTGAACATATTCCAAAACTTCTTTGGTGATTGGTAGAAATAACATATCCGTTATCACAAAAATCGAAATTTTAAAAGCTCTCAAGATTTGGAAGATTGCGAAAGTTTTGTAAAATTTCTGAAGAGACTTCAAGGGATATTATGAATTTGAAGATGATTTATGGGGCTTCAAATTATTTCGAAGGATTTTTGGAGATTTTCAAAGAATTTCTAGAGAACTTTAGAGAGTGAATAAAATGGGATGAAATTTTAAGGGACTTCTGGGAATTTCAAGGAACTTCTACGGATTTTAATAAATTTCATGGGGTGTCACAGGGTTCCCAAAATTTGAAAATTATTTGAGGAATTACAAACATATTAAAAATTTCAAGATCCTGGATTTCAAGAGTTTTAAGAGATTTTAAATATTGCAAATCATTTTGAAGAATATTGTGTATTTTCAAAGTTTCCAAATAGTTTAATGAGCTTTCAACGAATTTCGCATGATTATAGATAACACATTCCAGAGAATATTTCAAATGTTTTCATAAGATTTCAGAAGATTCAAAAGATTTCGAAGATTTCAAGCAATTTTACAATATTTAAGGTTGTCATGGGATTCGAAAAGAAATTAAAAGATTCCATAAGATTATGGGGAATTAATTAATATTTTGATATTCTTGTATCGATTGCTGGTCAAATTGATTTTTGGACGTAATTGGTTAACGCTCCACTTATGTAAAGTCGGCGTTCCCGGTTCAAATCCGGGCCGAGGTAGATTTTTTCTCATTTCTTCAAAAATAAATTTGACAAGTAATCGATACAAGAACATCAAAGTGTATATATAATATTAATATATTACTCTGTTAATATATTAATATGTTAATCTATTTTATGGGCCTTAACCAGGCCAATGGCTAGAGACAGATTTGTATTAATTTTAAAAAATATTCTTACACACATTTTTAAACATGTTTACCTAAATAATTTTGAATCCTTAAACTCTCTAGAATTTTTAAAGTACCTTTTTGAAGGATTTTTTGTAATCATCTGGAAAAATTTTGAATGAAATTTTTTATTTTTTTTTTTACCAGTCCCCCAATTATATCCATCCTGTTCCCCAATTTCTATCAAATTGTGCAAAATTCTTGAAAGATTCTTACAAAACTTGGCAATTATCCACTTCCAGATAAATTGCTTTTAGCTTCTTGTATTGGAAAATCATCTCTCAAATACTAAGATCCAGGATTCAGCATATAGAATCTTTTCCACCGTTAGAAGTCGATAACAATTTATCAATGCCCGTCACTCTTCTAACTAACCTTCCACGTATTTTCCCTTTTACGCAATCGCATTTTTAAACTTGTGTTTTTGTCGAATAGAACGTTATTCATTCCAATTTCATTCGTCTTTGCGGTAAGCTATTCCTTATAAAGCTGAATTAATAGAACCAAATATTGCTTTCATTTAAAGGTGGATCCTTTTTATAATTAAAATTCGATCTGGAATTTAATTCTCCTAAAAAGAGAAGAGAAAAAAGGAAGAAAGAAGGAAGAAGAAAAAAAGAAGGTCCGATTTATTTTGAAATTAAAATCATACTTGATCAATTTAATTAGTAAAATTTTAACTGATTTAAAGTACAGTGTAGAAATAATGAAATCTCATTAAATTCCTTGGAATTTCACGGAAGAAGAAAAAAAAGAAAGAAAGAAGAAAGAAAAGATGATTTGGTTGTTCTTCAAGTTAAATCATGCTGGATTAATTTACCCAGTCAAATTTTCCCTGATTTAAATCCAGACTGTAGAAATGATGAAATGTCATGAAATTTTTCGGAATCTTTAAAAATCCACTATATTCTTTGAAATCCTCTGAAATTTTTAAATTCCCATAAAATCCGTAGAAATTCCTAGAAGTCTTTCAAAATTTCATTCCATTTCATTTCCTCTCTAAAGTGCCTCAGACTTTTTTTGAACTTTCCAAAAGTCTCTTGAAATCTTTGAAAAAATTCTTTGATATTTTTGAAACCTTTTAAAAACTCTTAAAATTTTAAAAATTTCTTGGACTCCTGTAGAACACCTCCGTCTATTTTCTCTTTTGAGCAGTCGTATTTTTAAACTTGTGTTCTTGTCGAATGAAACGTTATTCATTCCAATTTTATTCATCTTTGCGGTAAGCTATTCCTTATAAAGTTGAATTAATAGAACCGAATAATATTTTCATTTCGAAGGTGGATCCCTTTTATAATTAACATTCGATCTGAAATTTAATTCTTCTGAAGAAAGAAGCAAAAAAAAAGAAAGACAGAAGAAAGAAGAAAGAAGAAAAAAAAGGTTTGGTTGATTTTCAAGTTAAATCATGCTAAATTAATTTACTCGAATTTTTCCTGATTTAAATTCAAAGTGTCGAAATTAAGAAAAGTATTTGAAAATTTCATTCCATTTGATTTCTTCTCTAAGGTGCCTCAGGATTTTTTTGAATTTCCCTAAAACCTCTTGAAATCTTTGAAAAAATCCTTTGATATGTTGGATACATTGTAAAGTCCCTTAAAATTTTTGAAATTTTTTTGCATTCTTGTCAAATACCTCAACTTATTTTCTCTTTTGCGCAGTCGCATTTTTAAACGTGTATTTTTGTCGAATAAAACGTTATTCATTCCAATTTCATCCGTCTTTGTGGTAAGCTATTTAAAAAAAAATTGAATTAATAGTTCCGAATAATATTTTTATTTAAAGGTGGATCCTTTTTAAAATTAAAATTTGATCTGGAATTCAATTCTCCAAAAAAAAGAAGAAAAAAAGGAACGAAAAAGAAACATGAAAAGAATGAAGAAAAAGAAGTTTTGGCTGATTTTTAATTTAATCATGCTGGATTTATTTATTCAGTCAAATTTTTACTGACACATTCAAATTGTAGAAGTGATGAAATCTCTTGAAATTCCTCGGAATCTTTTAAAATACACTATATTCTTTGAAATCCTCTGAAATTTTTAAATTCCCATGATATATGTAGAAATCTCTAGAAGTCTTTCAAAATTTCATTCCCTTTCATTTCCTCTCTAAAGTGCCTCAGGCTTTTTTTGACTTCCCCTAAAATCTCTTGAAATATTTGAAAAAATCCTTCGATATTTTTAATACTTTTAAAATCTCTTAAAATTTTCGAAATTTCTTGGAATCTTGTAAAACACCTCCACGTATTTTGTCTTTCACGCAAACGCATTTTTAAAATTGTGTTCTTGCCGAATAGAACGTTATTCATTCCTATTTCATTCATCTTTGCGGTAAGCTATTCCTTATGAAGTTGAATTAATACAAACCAATAATTTTTTCATTTAAAGGTGGATCCTTTTTATAATTAAAATTCCATCTGGAATTTAATTCTCCTAAAAAAAGAAGAAAGAAAGAAGAAGAAAAAGAAGAAGGTTTGGTTGATTCTTAATCTAAAACATGCTTGATTAATTTAATCAGTGAAATTTTCACTCATTTAAATTTAGAGTGTAGAAATTAAGAATTCTCATGAAATTCCTCGAAATCTTTTAAAATGCACTATATTCTGTAAAGTCCTCTGAACCTTTTAAATTCCCATAAAATCCGTAGAAATCCTTAGAAGTCTTTTAAAATTTCTTTTCATTTCGTTTCCTCCCTACAGTGCTTTATGATTTTTTTGAATTTCCCTAAAATTTCTTGCAATCTTTGAAAAATCCTTGGATATTTTCAATACGTTTCAAAATCCCTTAAAATGTTTGAAATTCCTTGGAATCTTTTAAAATTCCTTCCACCTATTTTGCCTTTTACCCAATCGCATTTCTAAAGAATGTTCTTGTCGAATAGAACGATATTCATTCCAATTTCATTCGTCTTTGCGGTAAGCTATTTCTGAGAAATTTGATTTAATAGAAACGAATAATTTTTTCATTTAAAAGTGGTTTCCTTGTTATAATCAAAATTTGATCTGGCATTTAATTCTCCTGAAAGGTAAAAACATCAGGTAACGAAGACTTGGTTGATTTTTAAATTAAATAATATTTCATCTCCTCTCTAAAGTTCTCCAGAATTTTTTTGCATTTCTCTCAAATCTCTTGAAATCTTGAAAAAAAATCCTTTGATATTTTTGATAACTTTTAAAATCCCTTAAAAATTTTGAAATTTCTTGGAATCTTGTAAAATAACTTACACGTATTGTCCCTTTTAAGCAATCGCATTTTTAAATAACGTTCTCGTCGAATAGGTTATTTCTTAAAAATTGAAATAAAATCTACTTTCTTATGAAAATTTTTTGTGTACTGAAAAAGAACACCCAAAAAGTTCACAACTCAAAAATAGACTTTGAGCCTACCCGCTTTTTCGGCTCATTAGCGACAAATATATAATAAGTGTACAAAACAAAAATTAAAATCATGCCCATGTGTGAGTCTATGTTGTGTAAGGATCGAGTAACATCATGCACTTTTGTGAAAATTATTTTTATGTTCATCTTTTCTTGATCTAAGTGACCTCCTTGTTTGCCCCATATAAACAGCATCACATTGTCTATTTTTAAATTTGTAAAATACACATTGTTTTTCCAGTTTCTCATATTTTTCTTTACCCAATTTTACAATCAAGTTGCTTTTGAAAACAACTCTATATATCGTATATGTAAGCCCAATTTTCCTAACAATGATTTTAAGATGCTTGAGACTTTTCCAAAATAAGGTAGGAAAACCGAGTTGAATGTATTGCAGTCTTGGACATTGTTTTTGTTCTGATAATTGCTTTTACTCTTAGTTTGAACAATTTTGTTATGCATATGTTTTTTAATAAAAGTAATAGGATAATGGTTGAGAAAAAGAATCTATTTGCATAATTCAATATTCTTTTCATGAAATTTTGGATGAGATGATTTAAGAGCTCTATCAATTGAATTTTTTATAAATCCTATTTTGTTTTGAGTGTAATGCTTAGAATCGAAATTTAGTGTCCTTCCTGAACAAACAGTTTTTCTGTACCATGCAGTAAAAATATAAATTTCATCAGTTTTTATTAAGGTCAAAGCAAGAAAATTTAATTTACCTTCTGTTTCAATTTCAACAGTGAACTGTAGTCTTGGATGTATACTATTAAATACATTAAGTATGGTATCTACATTTTGTGCATGTCAAGAAAGAGTACAGAATCATTAACATATCTTGCATAAAAATTCAATACAAAATTAATTTTGTTAAAAACTTCATTTTCCGAATCATCCATCACAATTTTTAGCAATAATTGGGGACAAGACTCAGGCTATCGGAGTTCCAAATTTTTGTTTATAGAAAGTACCATTAAATTTGAAATAAACAGAATTGAAAACATATTCAATAGCATGAAAAAATTAAGAAAATTCAATGTACCTTCTGTTTCAATTTCAGCTGTAAACTGTAATCTTGGATGTATACTATTAAATACATTAAGTATGGTATTTACATTTTGTGCATGTCAAGAAAGAGTACAGAATCATTAACATGTTTCGCATAGAAATCCAATACAAAATTAATTTTGTTGAAAACTTCATTCTCCAAATCATCCATCACAATTTCAGCAATAGTAGGGGACAAGACTCAGGCTATCGGAGTTCCAAATTTTTGTTTATAGAAAGTACCATTAAATTTGAAATAAACAGAATT
>JAUMHM010000005.1:47916078-47935582 GCA_032362435.1 Melikaiella ostensackeni
AAAAAATGAAATAGTACAAATAAAATACTCATCGTGAATTTTGTTGTCATTTCAGTAGTCATGGAATCTTTCAATTGTGCAAGACTTGTTCCTTCGCTTTGAAACAAGACTTCAAGAACTAATTACACTTTTAAACCGAGAAATTTCGCGGACAGAAACACGAAATACTTCTGGAAAATGTAGGAAAAGCACTATAAATATTTTAAAATAAGCGCACAAAAGAAGTTGACGTGATGTTTCTTTTGATTTCTTTTTAGATTCCGATCCAAACTGCCCTCGACAATTACCAACAGAAACTCGGAACTAATCGCGTCAATTGTAACATCCCAAATTGAATCACGGTGTAAAAATAGGCTCTATGTGACATTACTCCTTCAGTTAGTCAATGCAGGCTATTGACGGTAATAGTATTTAACGTCTTTGCAGGCGCACCTGTCAATGAGGTTCCCCATGGTAAACCCGAGGTAGATATAAACACCCCTTTTGGTGCCGTAGGAAGCCAGTGATTTTTGGACGCGGATATCCCGAGTCTGCACAGTACGATGAGGCGGCGCCAGCCAATAGAAACTTGGTGCTAGCTATATTAAAGTTTATATTTTAGTATTTCACAGCAGGCCCCCCAAACCTCCATGCATTTCACGCGTCAACGTTTTTGACTAAGAAGTACTTCTCAGAAGACGAATTCCCAGTACCGACTGCGGCGCCAGTTTCGACTCAACACAAGGAAATTCTTCATCAGTGATGATCATTATGTCTCTTTGAGCGAGTGTTATTTTGCAGCGTTTTGTACATATTACATTGGTATGATAATTTTAAACATCGAAGTATTATACTTATCATAACAACATGATAAGTTTTTCTTTACCTCACGAACATACCCTCGTCTGCACCAAGTAAGAGGTAGCATCAAAATAAATCAATTTCCAAAGGTATCCTAGAAGTCTTTATTACGACGCGAGAATACGGTCGTAAAATCAACAGCGTTAAAAAAATTCAGGGCTGTTCCCCCGAAAGCGTTACGTAATACTTAAATGGCCCCTTACAGCGATGTAACTAATCTCTGAACACATGGAATGTTAACACTGCTAACTATTTTCATCTTAATACGCAGGTGAGCCAAGCCGAGGTTTGGAAATCCATTGGAGGAGAGAGTTGACGCCATTATCCATGCTCCGAATTTTAAAGTTATGAGTCTCTACCGAAATTCAGTGATTTCTTCTCCTCCGGTATACAGAACTAATAACATTATTTTGTACGATAATTTTTATTTAACCCGAGTTTTAGGTCTTACTGGAAAAAATAGAGCGTCTCATTAATCGCCGTCATACAGTATCTGTGATTTAACTACTGAATGACTTGAGGTGATACGTCGTAACTGAAATTACAAGTTAACGTCTTTCTTGAACTTGTGCTTTAAACTGTGGTAATAATTTCACCACTTCTGGCGTACAGTTGGCGAAAGGCAAAAAAGGTCGCAGTTTGATTGCAGCGAACGAAGGATATAATCACGAACAATTTGTACGGAATTGTGACTTTCGTTTTTTAAAGAAAAACAAATCGATTTTTTTAGAATTGATGCATTTTTTGTATAAATTGTAAGACCTTTAATGAAGAGACGTTTGATTATTGTTTTAACAAAGAAAAAAAAACACGCTTTCAAGTCAATCAGATCGTTATTTTATATTCGCAATAAATTAATGTTTTTATCATAAGATCTCAAATACCATAAGCACAATAGAAAAATGATGAGAGAATAATAATTTATTGAAAAATGGGTGCGACGAATGACGGATTCAGTATAGTACAACTTGGCTTTGATTATTAAAATGCGATCAAATGGTTCGCAAGGTTTTAAGGCGTTTAGATGCTCGAAAGCAATGTGGAAGTTGATACTCGGTAGACTTTCTTTTAGGCAATTATGAGCGTTTAAATTCGAAAAGATTACTTCTTAAATGTTCGGTATAATAATATCTATTCTGTATCAGTGATTCATTGCTACTACACTGATACTGGAATATTTGAACATGCAGCGTGCACGGTGCTCCTTTAATGCCGAATGTTTGTTTAGTTATTTAGAACCTTAATCTATATTTTTTATCAATACTCAAGTATTTTAACTATTATTTAAAATGCGCTTTTCGAGTGTTAGAGCTGGTTTCTCTCCCGCAGTAAAAATATGTCAATTTGTCACTATCGTAAACTGGCTGAGTCTGCGTATAATATTTTAAACGAAGTGTCTAAACTTACGTGCAGGTAAGAAGCGGAACAGTAAAAAATTCATGGTAATTTTCTCCACAACCTCCGACTTCTTCATCTCCGCCAGTTTGGTTTGCAAGATACACTCATTTTAGTTTATTAATGGCAATTTACTGAATAGTAAGAAGTCACAAACGAGAAGATATTCTTATCCACTCGGCTGATCCGCGAACTAGCAGCTTTGCAACTTGTAACTCTTAAACGATAGTCTAATGTGTAATAAAATTTTTATTTAAAATTAGTATAAAAAAATATTAGGATAATTATATTCTCAAATTTTGTTATTTAGAGAGAAAATCGGTTCTGAAACTTATTTTACTGACGCATAAGTTTTATATGATAACATAGACTACAACCAAAGAATTACGAAAAGAATCGAATGATAGTTATGACACCTGTGGCTGGAATACTCGCTGTGCACGCTGTTTATTGTATAAATGTAGACATGTGTATTGTATTGATTGCAATTACTTTGAGATCATGTTCGCCTTCTAAATGTACGTATATTTAAATCACACTCCTTTGTACGAGATTCCATCTTTTCCTAAGATATCGGTCTATTGAGCGTTTAGGGCGCTTGTTCCTGTTGATGACAATGGTTACGCTCAAAAGGCGAAAGAAAACGAGAAACACTTAAACATAAGTTTTTCTTTGTTGGAACCGAAAGAATGTCAAATGAACAGCTAGATTTTCGAATGGTTTTACTTTCGGATTTCTAAAGTCGAATTGATGTAATGACGGTACAAGGACACCTTTTTTGAAGTAATCACACTTAAAAACGAACTGTTAAGCAAGAAGATGAAAATACGTTGTAAATATTGTACGATTTGTCAAAGACAAAAGGTTGTAGACCTCAAGCCATCGTTTCAGATTGTAAAATAAAATAGAATTTGCTGAAAAGTTACGCCACGTTTGTTTGTTAGTAGAGAGTCATCAGCTCCCGTTTGAGAAGTAGTACCAGGATACATTAAAGAATGCAATCACGTATTATAGAAGGAAAAAATAAAAACGACGGCTTTTTGTTATTCGGTTTTTTTTAAAAATAAAATATTTGTCATGGGTTAGAGTAAAGGTCTCGCCAACTAACTTTATCGAGTTGTTCGATTAGATAGAGAGTAGTTAATATACAGATCAAGTTGTGGCGAAAAGACTGTGAATTTTCGGAAGGGCAGAGAGTAAAAGTGCTATGGCGAATCTCGCACAAATTATTCACTGTGAAGTCTTTGCTCTTGTTACAATCTCTTGGTATGCACTGTTGTGCATACAATGGTTTATCAAATCAGTGGTGTGTATTGTTGTTCGTCAATGGTAAATAGTATATTCAGGCAAATTCACATAAGCATACACATATGCTACGTTTCTTGTTAAACAATATTATACAGAGTGTGTCATTGGTAATAACAAATTATATTATTCTTTGACAAGTAATTGCATATTGAAAGGTATAAAGGTAAATGATCGTAAGGTGATTTAAATTGTTTTAAAAAATTCAAAAAAATGAAAAAAAATCAACATCCTAGTCTAAGCATGTTCTCTTTTCATTCTCAAAAGCAAACAAAAATGTAGTTGGTCTATGTGAAGCTTTCTAATATATTTCATTATAAATGGAACTTCATTATTGGCGGGAATAGTAATTAGACGAGTGTAGAAGACAATCAAATGCTTTTTTAAGTGTGAACGGAGACCCACGTATTGCAACGTCTGACAGGCGAAATTAATGTTTTCCTTTTACAATAATGTCCAGCCGTTTAAATTATTGCATAAAATTAATGAAATTTATCTATATACTTCAGAATGCAAGAAAATGTACACAAAGTATATCACAGCTTCGAAAATTGTCACACGCCTAATTCAATTAGAAGAAGACTTTAAAATCGAATTTTAGTCAGCGAAAAGTCGGAAATGTCCAGGAATTTTTTGACCGGGAAGTTTAAAAATTTTTAGCAAAAAAACTTTTCTAATCACATGAAATATCAGTAACTTGATATCACATGAAATTGTGCAATGTTTTTAATAAGTTAGATTTGAAATTCTTTTGAGTTTGTCAAGTTCAATTTGTATCATTTTCAAGTATGAAATAATTCAGTTTGCAATACTTTTGAGTTTTTGCAATACTTTGAGTTTTTTTTCAGATTGCAATAATTCTAAAGTCATTTACTTTTAAAAATTGTAATTGTTCAGTCTTAATTTCTAATTGTTCATTTTCAAATAAACAAATTTTTAAATATAATTTTAAAGGCTTGATCAATTACAAATTAAAAATGTTTGAAATTCAACAATTTTGTTAGTAAAACGTTTTAACTCGATTAACTGTAAACATAATTGATAGATTTCCAATACTGAAATATAATATTTAAAATTAAATAATAATTGACTGAAATGCTTTAAAAATGAACAATTCTAAAACTGTTTAAAATTAAACGATTTTCAAATTGACACGTTAAAAATTACAATCGCTCAACATCTAATTGAAGCTTCAAAGTTTATTAATTATTTCCAATTTTGATATAATTTCAAATTCATAGGTTCGTAATTAGACGACACTTACAAATTAAAAACGTTTAAAATTTAACAATTTTAAATTGAAGGCTTGAAAAAATTAGTGTTTCAGGATTAAGCAATATTTGACTGTTCATTTAAAATGGATAATTCTAAACGAAGTGTGAATAAAACGATTTAAAATTGAAACGTTCAAAATTGTATAGTTTAAAACTGTTCAAAATTAAGCTTTTGAATTTGGAAGCCTCAATAGTTGAATAATTCGTTTAATAATTGTGAATTGCTATAATTTCTGAGTGCTGAATTTTCAATCTTGAATCTACAAATTTCAATTTTTCCCTTTCGTAAATTTTGATGAACGAAATTTTTATGAGATTCAGTACAAAGGGGGGTTTCAGGATGCTGAAAAACAAATTTGAGATCAAGATTTGGATCCAAGATTGCGACCAAGTTTTTGAAAAATTGTATAAATGATTGTTTTCAGAGTTTTCAGATTGCTGAACATAAATTTGGAGTGAAAATGCAAAAATTCCACATTTTTTTATTCAAATCTTCTGAGAACAGAAACTATTCGAGTACTCGAAAACTTTCGAACTTTTTGGAAAGCTGGAGCTCGAACTCGACTCGAAACCTAACAAATTCGACTCGACTCATTTGAACTTCAAGTTTTGTGCACACCCCTAGTAACTGTTTAAAAACAATTTAAACTAAAATAATTCAATTTTGAAGTATTCCAGTATAAAAAAAGGTTGTAATTTCACAATTCTAATTTAAAGAATTTTCAGTTTTTAACCACATCGGGGATTATCAAATCTAAAATTGTGTACGTACATATTTCATTACTGTGAACGTTTTTTGTAATAGGTACATTTTTAAGCTTTACAACTGCAAATTCTTCGATTTTAAAAGTAAAAATGACAGCGTGGACTTATTTTTTGACGGAAAATGTCAGAAATTCTTAACTTATAAAGTATGTGCAGTCACTTTAAATTTCATTTGATATGAGGTACATGAAATTATAATTTTTATTATCATTAAAATTTCTATAACTCCAATGAAATATTTTCGAATTTTGGATATTTTGAGTTTGTAATGTTGAATTTATAAAATTTTCAAGCAGGTTTAAAATTGTGCAGTTTTGAATAGCTAGTAATTTTAACATTTTAAAACGGTTTTATTTATAAGGTTTGGAATTGTTAAAATGTGACATCCTTCAATTCAAATCTATTCGATTTTTCAGGTTTACAATTTCAAATTGAAGAGTATTGATGAAGGTCTCTGATTTGATATTATTTATTGTACCATTTTGAATGTTTTATTTTGAGATAATGCCTAATTTTGAAGCCTTTAAAATTCAACTTATTCAAATGATCTAAAATAGTAAAGAAAAAAGAAAAAATTTAAATAAGTAGAAAATAAATTAGAAGGCTTCCATTTTATCATGTTCCTTATTGAACATCTGAATTTAAAGTTGTTGAATTTATAATGTTTCAAATTGAGGAGAGTTTCAATTTGACTGCTTTAATTTGCAGTTTAGTTTTGATTCAAATTTAAAAAGTCTTGGGTTTAAGAGCTTTCATTTTTAAATTAATGACCGAAAAAAATGTTTGCAGGTTGGGAAAAAACCGGTAATTTTTTTCTTGCATTTTAGCTGCCACCGTTTTTAATTTCAAATAATTTAATAACTTCGAAAAAAGACAGGTGTTATGTTGAGAAAAATTTTCGATTTAAGAGAAGTAGTTAGGAATTGAAAAAGCTGTTAATGAGATATTTACTTTACTTTAAATTATTTAAAGTGAACATAGAGAAACAGCTATCTATTATGTTTTCTCTCCTTCAAGTGAGAACATTTCGATCACCAGCAATACAAAATCGAAGTTCCAAAGAATCAAATAACGTCTCAAATTATTTAAAATAAAAATTTCGACATTGTAAATTCGAATTGGTTTCCTTAATTTTCTATCGAATTGAAAAAAATAAATCATATTTTGTTGGATTTGAATTCTAAAGTTGAGAATGAGAGATGATGATAAGGGAATACTGTTCGAAAATTGGACAAGTTCTTGTGTGCTACTCGATCTGTGGCAAGCGATGATCGACTATAATATTTACATATTAGTAAATTATCAATATCATCAGGCCTAATATACTTAACGTTACGTACGTGTATTTATTGTTGTTGTTGATTCATATCTTATGTCCAATATTAAACTATTTCGTCTACGAATTTTTAATGTTATACATCATTTTAAAAGAATATCTATGTTACATTGGCGTGTGTGATATATGCATATAATGTGGTTTCAAGCCGGATCTAGTGTATTCTAGCTTTCCATAAATTCACCGAGTAAGTAGAGTACGATTTTTTCATGGTGACTTGAATGTCGCGAACAAAAAAGGCAATAGTACTCTAGAAAAATAGTGAAATTTTATATGCATTTCACGTAGAATTCTAATTACCCAGGTAAATTACGTAAATTAATGTTGCTTGACGAGAGGAATTGAAACTATATCTCCTTAAAGTGAGTTCTTCGATCTGAGTTGACACAAATTTATTTGCAAGTTGATCTTTAAGATTTTGTTCTCGCCGATCTTTTGCACAGATGTAAAGTGTGCATCGGGCTTCTGAGTGGTGCGCTTTTTGAACATTTGAAACAGCCAATCACACTCGGGGTCAACCGCCATATTTCTCACTTATAACTCTTCTTACTCAGTGAATAAAGTATAGGGAGTAATACAGCCGACCTGCGCATTGTTCTTTAACAAACAAGACTGATATCTTTGACAGGAAACTACGTACCATTTGTTTTGCCAGACAAGCAGTCAATCCTTACGTTTTAGGAAGCTTTCGCAGCATCCGTAATACATTTCTTAGATTCAAACATAGAATGATCCCATTTAGAAATATCTATAATTTTATCTGTACGACGTATATAAGTTTAAACCTGAAGAGGTATTCATTTTAATTACACTGTAAACTTTTCAATAATGAGTTGGTGTCCCCGGAGTAAATAATGCTTTTAATTATTTATTTTCACTGCTTCATAGTTTTGAGGCTTTTGAAAAAAAAATAATCATATTGGAATTCATGTTTAGCTTTTGAATATTCTAAGATTTAATATTCAGTCATATGGTAGCCACAAAAGTTACATCTAATTTAGCTTTTATTTACGTTTTTGCAACACTCGTTAATTTTAAAGCCCGTTTTCAGGGTGTCGGTTCCATGAACAGTTTTAAATTTCCCAATTTCTTTTATCAAATTTCCCAACTTTATTTATAATTTGCTGATAACGCAAAAGTATAAATCATTTCTAAGGAAGAAAAAATTTAACCTTTGTACTTTGATTGAACCTCTGCTGGTCCCATACTGAAATTTCGACTCAGGCAGTTGTGTTTTCTTGGAATTTTTTGTCTCATATTTCAATTTTCGATTAAGAAACAAGCTTCTATAGAGTCAATAAAAAAAGATTTCTATAATTTTCAAGTAGAACTTAGGTAATTTTCGGGTAAAGAAAATTTGCTTTTTAACAATAAAGAAGAAATATAAATTTTTCGTGATCACTGATAATTAGTTTTGAAGTCAAATCTAAATAAAAAATGTTAAATTTTATGTGTTTTTAAAATCCTAAAAAAAGATCTATTTCGCTTATACCGTTATATAAAAAAAAGAAAGAGCAATTTTTAAATTTCGAAAATAAAAAGTTGATTGATGTCGAATGCTAACAGTCAGCTAACAAGGGGAACCTGCACCCTTCGGAATTTTGTTTGCATTCATACTCCTCCCAGTAATAAGTCATTACAAAACTTTAAATATGCTAAAGATGCGCTTTTCAGCCATCCTCGAGATGAACGGCTTTAAAAAAATCCACGCACGTTACGTGGACCCGCGATGCGAAATTCTTTCAACTCAAGATTAGATAAGGCGGTGGCACTCCGAGTTTGTAACCGGTAGGTCTGGGCTCGATTCCTGCATTTTTTGTGAATTTTTTTTTCATTACATTTTTTTTATTGCAATTGAATATTAAATTTATTTAAATCAAGCCAAAATATTCATTTCTAATCATTTAAAAAATTGGGTTTTTTAACCTTTACCACTTTACTCCAAGAAAAGTTTTTTTTATAGAAAATTCTCATTTTTTTAAATTCAATTGAACATTGGTTTTTTGGTTATTATAATTTTCATATGAGATACAAAAATAAAATATATAAAAATAGTATAATAATAAAATAAATGCCCAAATTAAAATTTTTATTTTATTCTTATTATACTAGTTTTATACATTTTAATTTCATGTGAAAATAATAATAACCAAAATATAAATGTTCACTCGCATGAAGGAAAATGAGAATTTTCTATTAAAAAAAAACTTGTCTTGGAGTGAAACTGGTAAAGGTTGAAAAAAATATTTTTTAAATTATTAAAAATGAATATTTTGCCTTGATTTATATAAAATTGATATTCAATTGCAATAAAAAAAATTTAATTTAAAAAAATGACAAAAAATGCAGGAATCAAGCCCAGACTTTCTGGTTACAAACTCCAAGCGCTACCGCCTTATCTAATCGGGAGTTGAAAGACTCTCACATCGCGGCCATGTATCGTGTGTGGATTTTTTAAAAGCCGTTTTTCTCGAGAACAGCTGAAAAGCGCATCTTATAACTTTAGCATATTACAAGTTTGGTAATGGCCTATTACTGAGAGGAGCGTGAATCCAAACGAAACAAACACACACACACACACATTGTAAAATCATTTGCTATATTTGACAGATTCTTCAGATTGCAATAGAAATGAAAAAAAAGTTTATCTAATGTACTTTGAATTTCTGTAATGCTAATGAAAATTTACTCTGATACGGAAAATCAGAAAAATCAAAACTTTTGTATTTTTTTGTTGATTGTATGATGTTTTGTATGATTTTGTATTTACTCATAAGCTTCTTATTTTGTGGCTATCATATTTTATGCCTGGCCTTGTTTTTAAATATTTAAAAAAAAGACCATGGATAATTAGATTTTTTTGGCACGAATAGACACTTCGATTAATTAATTTTTAAGATTTCTGGAAATCAAATATTTATTTGAATTGTAAGTCTACATTTCTTAAATTTAAATTCTTCTTAGTTCTTAATGAAAACGAAGTTTGTAAACCGCAAACTCAGTGATTTTCTATTTGAAAGGTTCAGAACGCGCCGAACCTACATAAATTGTTGATTATTTGCTGTAACCTTTAGGGCTGTGCAATCTGCAGTGAATAATTTATATCGACGCACAATTCTTAATTGATTCTCTCTTGGTACAACTGATCAGCATCAATAATATTGCCTTGTTTGTTAATACGCAAGACGATACAACTTTGTGCCCAGCTGCATTCATAGAATTTGCAATTCTGCAATTAAGGCGTTTCAAAGTATACTTAAGACTAAACCAACGTGCTGCCTTCACAATTTGTTAAAAGTTACTTAAAATGCTATCTAGCAGACAAGTTCAGATTTTACAAGACCGATAAGTTCTTGTGCTGCATGTGAATTTTAATGTTCATTGAATAAGTAGTGTTATTTTTCTAAATCTAGCTCATGCCTCTTCTTTTTAGCTTGCTGTTAAAAATTTGGCTTCCATATAGCTATTAGTAATAAATAAGTTCAATTACATGAAATGAATAACTCAATTTTCACTAAAACAAATTGCATTTTACAGCAATTAGTTTTCAATTAAAATTTTTTTAAAAGTTATCTTATATGGCGATTATCGAGTTATTATTTCAAATTTGTAGAGAAGGGAAGGTAAATGCGCACATTCAAATCTGCAAGTATGTTAAACACTAAAGTTAGAAAAAATGTGCCAAAGAAAAGAATCATTTTCTAATAATTTAAAAAACCTGTTTCGTTAGAGTAAAGTCTTACACTTAAAAAAATTTGTAATTGAAGATGAACTTTTCATATGCGTAGAAAAAAATGTTCGATGACTCGACTTTCAGTCAAGTTATCAAGTCACTAATTAGGAGAGAAGTTGTTCGAAAATAAAAATGATGAACATTTTATGTACTTAAGATACTTGCAAATTGCACTGCGATTCTCTCTGAAGTCTGAATTTTGCACCTTCAAAAGTAAAATTTGCACGTGTGGATTGTGGAACAAGTCCTCGAAGTGTTTGGAATCGTCGGGTCTATTTACGAATGCCAATCATGTATAATACGTTATCAGCACACATGTGTTGAAAGAATAAAAATCAGTACAATCTTGTGATATTGTTTTCAAGAAAAAATTGGAAGTAACAGGTTACATACTGATCTTATTGTTACCTCGAACGAAATCTATGAATGTAGCTCTCATTGTCAGAACCCAATACCATCAGCCGAAATACTTTCAATTACTTAATCATTATCCGAATGATTCTTGTCAATGTAAAATTAACGTATTTAAGCATTGCTATCAATTATTGTATTAAAAAAAAAACTATTTAAAATTCAAAGTATTATTGTGCTAATATAAACCGGCTTTATTGGCCATTTATTGGAACATATGAATCTTTTTGTCTTTTACAATCCTGCATTGCTAAGTACACACTTCCTTGTCTCTCAGGAAGCCTCCATAAATCACGTGATCAGTTTTTAGCTAATCATCCGTGTGTGATCCGTAGTGATCATCCGTGATATTTTTGCTAACCCGCCCCCCTTCCCGGCCCCTTTAAGATCACGTGATACATGGACGCCCCCTTACGAAAATAATGTATAACTGTGTATCTTTTCGTGTTTTGATAGTTTAATCTAAACCCTTACTAATTTAGTTTACAATCGCAGAGAATTGACGATTCTTATTTACATTACAATCATGCATCATTTGTAAAAATTCATTCGGCATAACCGTTTTATGAGTTTTTATACATATCTAGCGTGTTCACTACTTTAGAACTTTATTTTTGAACGTTATTGTTATTGAAATTTTCAACTGTCAGAAATTTAAATTTATAACGTAGATTTAAATATTGCACTCCAGGGGCAAAATTAAATACATTGTCCATGTTTTGGGTGTACTCAGCAAAATTTTTAAATGCACTTCTTCGGTAGTAGAAACATTAATTCGTTGAATATTTTCTTAACTCCGCTTTTTCTATTCATAGTTTCTTCAAGCATACATAATTATTTCCATCTCGTTTAAAAATATCTTTAAATATTTTATAAAAGTCCAATAAAAATATCGTGAAAAAACAAACACAGGTATCCCTTTACTTTACTACCGATATTAGTAATAGTTAAGAATTTTTTATGATGTTCTGTTAACGTGCATTAAGAGATTACAAATAAAATGGATTTATCGAAATGAGAAATCAGAGATTAGTATCACCTTAATTTCATATCAAGTTTAAGTCACTCTTAGTCATTCGAAATCAGTTTGGTCATCAGCACACTTATCATTTTTCACTTCTATCCTCAGGGGTGAACGACCTCTTGTGTGTTTTCCTAATCGAGACCGCAGATCTCCTCTTAAGGTTTCTCTCAAATCTCGCCTAGATGGTTGACTGAAAAATCAATAAATTTTTCAGTATCAATACAAAAATTCCATACGTCTTAAATTTCTGAGGTGTGAAACATAACTTAAAATTTTTTATAAAGTACGCCAATTAGATCATTGGATGTGATTGCGAGTGAATGCAAACAATTACAAACTAAAACGTTTGCACAATTTTAAATTGAACTGTGCAAAATCTACCGATTTTAAGGCCAAGTATACTTACGCGATTCCTACCTGACCGTCGTTTTTTTCTCAAGAACTAATTTTTATAAAAATTGGGGTCCATAAAAACACGTTCCTTAGTGCACAAATGTCCACGGATAGTTCCCTGACTCGCTTCTCTTCCCCTTCTGCGAGCGATTCTCCTCGCACGCTTGTTCGCTCTCTACGGAAGGTGGCAAGAGAAGAGATTGAACAGTGACAGATTTTTACTTTTTACTCTTTCCGTAGACATGCCTGCCTTAGTGACTTTTATTTAATTACAATTTCAAATTAGAGACTTTCTAAATCAAACAATTTCCGATTTTAAAGATGTGCTAAAGTCGCTTAGAAACGTCTTAAAGTGATTCTGGAATCATGTTTAATTAAATTACGCCGTAAATATATAATTTTGAGTAACCATACCTATGTGTAGGGGAAAGTTTCTATCAGTGGGTCGGGCAATTTTCAAAGTCGTAATTAAGCGTTAATGAAGTCAAATAATTATAAAGATAATTATACATTAGGGTGATCCGATCAATTTTAATTTTAATTTTTTGCGGTCTAACCCCTTCACTTTCTTTTATTTGATGAAAAAAGATGTCCCTAATTTTCGGAGGGTGCTAGCGACTCCCCAAGCATTAAAAATTAAATAATGTTACGTCCGGGGTAGCATTTCACCCTGAAATGTTATCATTATGTGTTATTATTTCTAACTTCTTTTACTATAGCTCACTAATATTGTATAATCCAGCTTCTGTTTTCCCACGAAAAGTTTATGAAGACGCCTGTTAGGACGGTCGATTCCAAACTCGCACCCTGATACCTGGGAAGAATACCCCCACCACTGGGCCCAGAGCGCTTACCCCTCACTTGGGTTTACAGAAATATCGTAGGTCACACCCCTACCCCTTTCCAACATCTCATCAAACTTTATGATTTTCCACTGAGGGGTAACTCACTCGGCGCAATGGTGGGGGTATACTTCTCAGGTAGTAGAGTGCGAGTTTGGATATGGCCGTTAGGGCCTTCCTATTATAAGCCCCTCAGAATTTCTTCGGTTCAATTTCATTTTATAACTTTAAGCCGATACTCGCCAGATGAGGAATCCTGGGGTGTCCATCAGAATCGTTATATTACCTTAAATACACTTTTTCTTTCTTAAAGAACGTATCCGCAATAGTCATAAAACGTCTGCAAGGAATCGAAATCCTTTGGATTTCGCTAGGGACCAATAGGCACCTTTTTATACCTAGACTCTCAAATAACAAGCTTAAACAAACAAGGACATAAACAAGCAACCGTCACGGGAGTTGACCTGAGCACGTAAATATAGAATCTTCGGAAAACAGTGCAAATCCCTTTTCTCCCACTACTTCACTATTCTCAGCTACCTAATTTCCCTTCTAATTGGACAAGACGTTTCTGATGGACAGCCTCTCAGAAGGCCTTTTCGGGGACGATCGAGCTTGAAACTTCCGATCTGTCTTTAACTGACTTCAGGATTAGGGTCAACGATTTCACCCACTGTCAAGCTTGATTTAATTTAGGCCCTTGTCTCTGAACCGGTACCATCCGTTTCCAGTAGAATCCTCTGCGGTGGAGGAATCGAGTTCGTGACGCGATTTTTCTCTTCTTTTATCTCTAGACTGGATCATCGAATCCGGTAGCCATGAGAAATAGTTAAATATCAAGATCAATTCTATTCGTTAGTTTACCAAAAAAATAGATGCAAATCTTATCAGCCTCTCTCTCGATACGACCGTGGACCAGCAACAACAGTTTGGGAAGTTTCTACTTTATATTAATAAACCTACTTATTTCAATTCAAAATTTTTCCCTCATTTCTTCAACCATCAGCCTTTTCGGGAAAGCAAATAGTGTGGACGATTCTCTTATCTCGACAGGATAGGGATCCATCTTTGATAACCTTTCCCAACCGCTCGGGAAAGAATTTAAAAATAATTTATATAAAAAAATTCCCCCTGCTCATCTCCTTTCTGAGACGTAACAAAATTGTTGTATTTTTGTAATTGTATTGTATTTTTAAAATAAATGCACCCCTAATTTCACCGGAACTCACCCCTCAATACACAAAAATGTAATTTCTAAGGATGGTTATTTTAGGAATAGTATTTTCCACATTTCGCATAATAAAATTTTTTATATGATTTACGCTTCAAACTTTCATTTCACTTTCATAAAATTTGAAAATGATCCTTAGAAATTACGTTATTGTATATCAAGGGGTGAGTTTCGGCGAAATTACAGGTGCATTTATTCAAAAAAACAACCTTTAACCTCCCCTTTATTCACACAATTCGTTTACATCATCTCTATGGAATTTTCACGATTCTTTTGAAAATTAAAGGATTTATTCAATTTTTAATGCTTTGGGGCTCGCTAGCGACCTCTGAATATATTTTTCAAACCTCCAAAAATTAGGGACATTTTTTGATTAAATAAAAGAAAATGAGGGGGTGAGACCGCAAAAAAAAATTTTTGTTGGTCCACCCTATTATACACTTGAATACATGATGCAAATCTAATACAAAGGATTTTGTATAATTGATTATACAAACTTAACGTTTTTGTGAGGAAGTGTGCGTGCGCGCGCGTGTGTGTGTGTGTGTGTACGCGCGCAGTCGATCGGATCGAATATTCGATGACCGATCGGCCATGGGGTGCTTCAGGGCAAATCGCCTTCGAATATTCGAATCCAATCGGAATCGGTTTTTAAATCCGACAACCAATTTGCGTTATTTCAGATGGATTTTGTTTCAAAACCAATTAAACAATTTCGGTTTTGAGAAATCCTACTTATAAAGTAACTTAAGTAGCTTTGACTTTATTAAAAATAAAACTCAATTTCTAAAACATCCAATGTTCCCAGCGTGTCCGAATGAGTTCTAATTTGCAATAGAAATTCGATCGGACTGAGTGAACACATCTATTTTTCATGGAGTTGCAAGAAAAAATGTTCAGAAGTCAATCTATGTAAAAATGTTTTAAAATAAGGGAACTTTAATTATATAAACACAGGACCTTAGATCCTGGTTTTCGGACTACTACTATGGACGGGAAGTCAGTAATTAGAATGAATAAAAGAGATGAAGCACAAAATTCTCAACAAACACAAAACACTTTAAAATCAAAATAAGTCAAAAATTAAAAAATAAAGTTCGTTTATATTGGAGGAATGGTTAAAAAAACAGTCTAAAAGGCTAGTCGTTTTCTTCTTGGTAGTGCAAATAGTTTCGGACTATGCGGCAGGTGTTACGTGCAACTGCCTTTTGGACTGCAGCAAGCATCCTATCAACTTCCAGGTGACTCTTCAGCCTTACTTAGAGATTTCCCCCGTGGCTGAAGTCGAAAGCGGCTAAATTGTAACCTTTTTCAATTGCCAAACTCTCATGATTTCTTGCCATAGTGGTCTGTACTTCTGGACCGCGGTCCTGTTGGATGTTTATATTAAAGGGAACTGTCATGTCGATGATTCTGACGCATTGCGATCTCTTGCCGAACACCACAATGTCCGGTCTATTGTGAACAATCGTATGGTCTTTTGGGATAGTCTTGTCCCAGTATCGATGGTAGTTGTCGTTTTCAAGGACCGCCGCGCCGCTGGAACATACTTGTAAGAAGGCATCCATTCCTGCAGTAGCTTAGGTTCAGGGCAATCTTCTGATGTATGATCTCAGCAACATCATTGTGTCTGTGAGAGTACCCGTTATTAGCTAGCTTTTTGTAGCCATCAATGATGGATTCATTGGGATCATCACACAACTGGCACCGATCTTCCACAGATAAATGCATCACATGCTTTTGGTAATTCCTGGAACCGATTACCTCGTCCTGGATAGCCACGACAAACCCCACCGTTTCCGAAAAAATTTCGCCTTTCCGTAACGCAGGTTAGGTACCTCCGAATCCACGTTTCTACGTCGTGTTCATCTTGTGTCCTGGGGTGCTGTCCGTGTAACGCCATCTCTCTCGATTCCTGTGTAATTTGCTCAGGAGAGGGAGCCTGCATGTTCAAGTCATTCGGAGAGGCAAACTGCATTCGAATGTAATTGTCATCTTCTCTACTGATGGCGTGGTAGATGGGATGTCCCACTTGCTATTGAAGTAGGCGGTCAACTGAGTGCTCCGCGAAACACACAGTTAAAGGACATCCAGAATGCCCCTGCATCCACGCAGCGTGTTAGGACTGTTCTCTGAATTGCCGAAGTTTTGTGGTGTAGGTGTTGATGGCCTTGATCTTGTCGGCCGAATCGAGGCTAGATTCCAAGGTAGTTTTCAGACACTTGACAAAAACGCTTGAAGGCTTTCCTTCACAGCAGTGTGACAAGGTTCCATCAGCTGTTGGATATCTAGATATTTATAAGACTCCCCCTTCGTCACTGTTTCAATTAGCGCCTGGTTGTTCAAGCCCTAACTCCACGTTCACCACTCCCCGATCCAAGTGTAGTTTTCTGCACTTATATCCAGCTCAAGTTCCATATGGCTGTCTTTGGAAAACTGCAAGATGATGTCGATTAACTTCTGCAGTTTTTCTTTAGAGCCTTGTGCCTTAAAGAAACATGGCGGGACTCAAGAATTGAATCACGCACGGACAGATCTTGTATGACCTGAGAATGGCAAGAAAGTAATCGTGGAGTACCGTGGAAAAAGTTTGTTTGCAGTCGATGTATGCCATGTGCACTTGTGCAGGCTGCGCTGACGTCTTCTCGCACTACTTTTAGTATACTGACACAGTCTAACAGTAAGAAAATCAAGTCTCTGCAATTGGGAGTCTATAATCACGTATATCAGATATCTGATTCTATTTCCTTTTTTATATTGAGTCAATCGACCCAAGTTGCTCCTTACTTTGCTGACACACATATCCAACCTGATTTTCCATGGTGGATCTCGTTCCCTTTTTGGGGTAAAGATTGTATGTGTAAGCCTAGTTCTACGACACAAATTTCTAACGACTGCCACAGCTGGATAATATACAAGAGTTTGTACCTGTGACGCAGTTAGTTCTGCGTTCAAATGCATGGGCAAAACCTGGTTGTTTAGGTGCCATATTAGTACATGCTGATTCTTCGTAATGTACACTATGGGTGATAGTGCATACGGGCGTAAGTGCCAAAACCCGAGTTTTACAGGGAGACAAAAAATTGTCTAACTTTAACGATTTTAATTTTAAACATAAAAATAATCAATTATCCCGAGGTATTGTCAGGCTGTATTGAATCGAGAAAGGAGCGCTTGGAAAAAAGCAACCATCTCCGAGAAAACCCTTGTCAAAGGAACAGCGCATCCCAAAAAACGCCGGACCTGACACAGAAAGAGCAGTATAACTTTTGTTTTTTAATTAAAAAAAAAAACTAAAAACATATTTCAAGCTATTACTTAGCTCTATTGAATCATAAAAGGAACGCCTGGAAAAAGCAACCATCTTCGAGAAAACCCCTGTGAACGTGACGGAGCGCCTCCCTTGGGAAATTGTATGTGGGATACTAAAAGTTGTATAAATTTTGTGCATTTTATTTATTTATTTTTTCAAGTAAGAAAGCACTTTCGAGTCCTTTTTATGCTCTCTCCAACACTGAAAGGAACATACAGAGAGAAGCAACCGTTTCCGATAAATCCCTCATGAAATGTGCGAAAATCCTTTATTAAAAAATTTACCCCAATACAAAATGCTGTATAAGTTGTACAAATTTGATTAAAAAAAAAAAACAAAAAAAAAACAAGAAAGTACTTTTGAAGCTCTATCGAACCGTTAAAAGAACATCCTGAAAGGAGTAATCACTTCCGAGAAAACTGTTATGGAAAGGGCGGCGTACGCCCTAAAAGGACGGACCTGAGATACAAAAAAGCGTCTAACTTCAACGTATGTGACGTGCCACGAGAAAAGAGACCTGGCGCGCCGAAAACCAAACAGTTTTGTTATTGCATGTATCCATAGATAAAAAGTCGCCCTGTTTAATGCAAAAATCAGAAAAATTATATGCGCGATACTTTTTTAAAATTGAGCCTGTCAGTGAAGGCTAAAAAGCATGTTTTCCGGCAGACTGTGGATCCTGTAGGAACACCTCCCACCACTCATCAACACTGCGGATGGAGGAAAAGCTGAGAAAGCACACAGACACTTAGCTTGAGACTGTGTTGGAAGTGGAGGGGGTTATTTTCGTGGGTTGCGCTTCTCGACCGTTATTCTCGTTCATTGCCTTTTCCTAAATCGCAGATGGAAAGAAGCAACGACTTTGGATAAAAAAAAATGATGAAAAATCGATTTCGAGGTGACCTTGAGAAAATCATGGTTTCATTCAACTTTTTTATCATGTAATAAAGTATTTATTAACATTTTTTTCATGCTAGATAGTTTTCCTTATACATTACAGTCAAAAAAGGAACACTAGATGACACTACACTACACCACTGCAAGGCTTGTAGCACTTAAGCCCTTATGCACTTCAATTTTGTATTTTACCCACTTCCAAACCGAACCATAATCTTCTACAAAAGCATGAGTGAGGTCAAACGAATCAGTTTAAGTCAATAAAACGAATTTCCGAAATTAGGCACTTACGCCCGTATGCACTGTCACCTTTTATAACTTTGGCAGAGGAGACCTTTTTGTTGATTCCGCGCCTGTTCTCTGCGTGTTATTTCACTGTCAGTTTGGTGGTAGCAATTCAACAGCCGAAAGCAATTTTTCAACAGATATTGAGCGTTTTTGGCCTACCGGATTCTGCTCCTTTATTCTTTGCGCCAGTCGTGGGTACTTAAGTATGTCTGCTGTCCAACGGAAAAACCTTGTGACATTTCCAATAAAAACTATTTTCCGACATACGTGCACAGGAAAATAACCTCTATGGCAAATGTCACTTACTAGGTATTTCTGTTGGACAGCACAAGCGTGGGTACTTAAGTAAGTCTTCATAAAATTCCATCCCTTTTCGCATTTAGTTCCAAACCTCGCGCTTCCGTAGTAGAGACGCATCAAGCCTTATTTCATTGTTGTATTCCAGTTGATGCTCTCC
>JAUMHM010000005.1:47935682-47961877 GCA_032362435.1 Melikaiella ostensackeni
GATTATGATGAATAAACTTGTATTTTTGATTTTAAAAATAAAGTCCTAAAACTTTTTGATCAAGGTGGTATACTAACTTTTATTACTTCTATCCGATAACAGCAACTTATTTATTCTTTAATAATTAGTGTGCAAGTAGCATAATTGTTCACCTCAGAACTCAAAATTTTTCCATATTTTCTACACTCATATTTTAGAATCTTCAGAATTATTCACAACGTGTGTTACAGATTACGCAGTAGAGGCAGTAAAATCAGAATTAAAATAATTTTATTTCTCTTTTACTTTCCTGTACAAAGTCCGAATTTGAAAGAAAAGTTCTCTGAGATAGAACTTCCAAAATTTAAGACCTTAACATTCATAATTCGAAATCTTGATAAGCATAAAGTTTAAAAAGTCGACAGCAATCCAAATTCGACGTTATAGATTATAAGAGTGAAACTTATTCCAAAGTTTTCACTATTTTAAGATTGAACTTTTCCACTTTTTCAGCGTTTGAAATATGAACATTGTGAATTTGATTCCATTTTATTTCGTCCAAGCCGGCTGCAGCTTACATTGAAAGAAATGTTGACGCCTAATTATAATAATGATACAGGTTTTTAGACTGCTTATTATTCACACAAATTTAATAGATTACATTTTTATGGCAAAATTTGATTTTCAAAGTGCAAAAGTGAAGGAAAATGTCACATTTATGTGCATTACAAAGTCGAAAAAACCCTATTTTTACAATGTAAAATATAATTCAATCGAGCCAAACGTATTCACCAGTCTTTAAATTTTTATTATATGTAGGCAAAAGTTACTTTATTGTCAAAACATTCGACGAAAATTGTATTTGAGGAACAAATCAAAAGTGATTCTAACGAGATGGTTCATCATTGTTTCGAAATCCATAAAAACAATTGAGAATTAACAAAATGAGGATATTTTTCGAAAAAGGTCATATCATTAGGAAACCTAACAATGCGATTGTATAATATTTTCAACTTTAATGAAGGGATAATAAGGCAGTTTTCTGAGACTCGCAAGTAGGCTACGTATAACGTCCACAAGCATTACGTATTTGTAAGTTAATGCTTCTAAAATGTGACTTTATAACAATCCAACTTTCCTTCTTGTCGTAATTTTTTCGTTTATTTTCAAACGAGTGATCGGACATGAGGAATTTTGAGATGCACAATGGCCACTCTTGACCCCTGCAAGGGATGAGATGAACTTTTCCAAAATATTGTGAACACTGAACCTTCATCTTTGTTATGAAAAATTGAAGAACCACGTACACTAACGTATTTTGAGGCGTTGATCACCAATATAACAACAGAATGACATTTACAAGTTCAATTTGAAAAAAGTCATAAAATTGCCGAAAATTATAATAATTCGTAATTTTTCGAGCTGAAAAAGGGGTAGAGTGAGAAAGAACTTCCCTCTCCCCTTTTCCAGTTTAAAAAAATTACCATTCTGAGTAACAAAAATTCATAAATACTCATTAGTACTTGTTCACGAGCTATCCAACATTCTTCTTGGGTTATGTAACATAATTTTCCGTAATTGGCTATTTATGTGATGAAAATGCACAAGCCCCCGATAAAACTCTTTTTGATGCATTATTTAGTAAAAAATCGTAAATTGGAGAAAATCGCAATTTTAGACAAAAAAGTTTCCAATTTCATTCGATGCAGATCGGTTAAAAATCAATCCGACTCAATCCAAACTCCGATTAATACTAAATTTTCAATCCGAATGCATCCGAGTTTGGATTAAATCGGATTCATTCTGACTGAAAATTCGGTGTAAATAAATCCGAGGTTGAATGAATCGGATTCACTCGGATTGAAAATTCAGTTTAAATCAATTCGAGTTAGAATTGAATCGGATTCAAAAGAATTGAAAATTTGGCTCGGATTGATTCGGATCGAAAGTTTGGATTGACTTGGACTCTTTTTAATCAAATTGTAACCGAATTGGATCGAAGGAAATTGAAAACTTCTTTTGGATCTTTTCGGAGTTATCGGATTAGTTCGGACTGGCTCGGATAGGATTCCAAGCCGAGGCTTGCGCCTAGGTCGATTCGATTAATTTCAACATTATCATTACTTTGACCTATTAAATAGTATTTTTCCCAGAAACAAAGAACCGATTGGAGAATTTAAATCGGTCTGAGGCCTTAGTAAGTTCGCAATCTTATTTGACCATTTCCGAAAGCAACCGATTCAATATGATTTCAAATTTGACGTTTTATTCATTTATCAAACATCTGTTTCACGGATATGTCTTATATTCGTTCAAAATGGATATGCATAACAGAATCTGACACCTTGGTATATAATTTGTTTCACTCGCTCGCTGATTTACAATTTTCAAATTTTTTGTAAAATGTGGGAGCATAACCTCAAAAATTTCGACCCGATTCAAACAAAATCGAAAACGAATGAAAAATATGTCTGTTAAATCGGAGTTTTCTCATTTAAAACGTCTAAATCGGAGTAAGCAGATTGAAGTCATTTGAATGTTGAAGTCCGATTCAAACGCGTCATTTTAGTATAGGGCATGAAATTATTTTCACTTATGATATCAGGGCCAATTCTTATATTAGAAAATTGAATCTAACAATTTCAATGGTAGCAGCTGAAAATTAGGAATTTTGAATTGAAAAACCTCAAAATTTGATTGGAGGTTAAGACGTTATATCAGTAAAACTACACATATAGCAACCATGACATGTACTGACAGCAATATCATACAGGGTTTGTCTGGAAAGTAATGCAATTAACTTCATAAAATGAAATTTTTTCAGACATTGTTACAAACGTTTGAAATTCTTCGAAGTATTCCTCTCAGGCATCCACACACTTTTGCCAGCGATTTTTCCAAGCACGGTACGCATTCTGGAAGACGTTGACGGGGATCTCGTTCAGAGCTTTGATCACCGTGGTTTGGATCGCTCCAATGTTTTTAAAACGAGCTCCTTCCAGGGTGGTCTCGATCCTCAGGGACAAAAAGAAGTTTGCCGGAGAAAAATCAGGACTGTAGGAACGCGCAGAACGGTGTGGCTGAGAGCATTGTCGTGATGCAGATGCTAGGTAGCGGCACACACTTTCCACATGTGCAAATTGTTCTTAACGATGTCGTGCACAGTGGTTTTCGGAATATTGAGAGTTTCAGCCATCATCCAAACACTCATTCGACGATCGGTATTCAAAAGAACACGAACACGAGACATTTTCATAATTTTTGCTGGTTTACGGCCGTTCAGAGCGGGGGTCATCCTCCATCTCTTCCTGGCCATTCTCAAACAACTTTAACCACCAAGAAACTTGGGAATAGGAGAGAGCGCAGTTCCCGTAAGCTTCCTGAATCATTTGATGGGTATCAGCGAGGCTTTTGTTCAGTTTATCAGACAACTTGATCGCGTGAGATTGTTTGATAATTTTCTTTATTGCTCATTGTATCGTTGTATCGCATCCTAAAATAATTAAACAAAAAAGGAAGAATAAAGACAAAATCAAGCAAATAAGGGACGCAAAATGAAAAATCAAGGAAAATTGTCATGCTGTTTCTCATTTCTTGTTCTTCATTAACTTCATTTTGCCTTTATTTTTAGTGATTCCGGCATACAAAAAACCGCTTGGAGGTTATGGTCTCATACGGTAACTTCTAAAGGCGACAATTGATAACACAAACAAATGGTCGCGCACGCGCTTTTTGCACCACCCCACCCTTCGGCGTCGTACATCAGTGCCATCTGCGTCCGTCAGGGAAACTAATTTTGTACCCCTGACTGCCTCTCAATACCCCGCGCCTAGGTTCTAAAAATTTTCCATTTTCCCCTATATAGTTGACCGTGCCTTATCGCAGCCAATAGCAGCAAATCGCAATGATTGTAATGATTCGTATGCAATAATGTTTTGAAGGAAATCTAAAGTGATGATAAGTGATAAGCAGAGGTGCGTGGTGTTCGATTGTCCATCATCTCGTCTTATTTTGTCTCACCATTTTCCGAAGGATTACGAAAATCGTGGGTTGGAATGGATTGAAGCTGCCGGGTACTCATGCTTTTCGAATCTAAACTCTCAAGAGGTATATGAAAACATGTACGAAATTTTTCATTTGCATCTTCGTCTTTTGGAAAATAGTGAGATGAAACACGATGAGATGATGAGCTATCGAAAACCGTTCACCTCCGCTTATCATTTCTTATCACATTCGGTTTAATTTCACTTGAAAACATCAATTTTATATTTAATTATCTACCAATCATTCAGATATTATCTGATTGCCATCTTTTATCTGAACCTAATGTCTTGTGTCACCGTCCGATGGCGCCGATGAATCTGCAAATTTTGCCATTGAGCAATGAATAAAATATAATCAAAGAATTGCACAATCATATGCAGTTTTAAATATTCAAATAATTCAAAAAAATTTCATCTTAAGGTGATTTCAAAGTTTAAATAATATGAGAACAACAAATTTCATTTCATGCTTCAATTTTTATATTTTATTTATTTTTTATGGTTTTAGGTAATGTAATAAAACCGCAATTGTTGTTTTTGAAATCAGTACAGAAGTAGATAACCAACACTTTTATCGAAAATGGGTTTATTGCATGAAAAATTCTTTGAAAATCAAATACACACTGTGCTAAGAGTATTTTTGACGTATCATTTTTTGACACAATAATTTAAAAAATAAAAATAGAACTTTAGTTAACATTTCGTTAAAATTTTGACGTAGTAATAATTTTGGTCAACCTTTTAGCAGCTTCAAGAAATTGATGCTTATATGAAGAAGACATACTGTGAGTTTTATGCCGGCCAAATCATTTTTGTGGCCACAGAAGTTTTTTTTTTATAATTGAGTTTTCGAGTTTCCCTTGCGAACGATGCAACCAAGAGATGCTTTGACTTAAAGTGCATCTATCATCTAAAAAGTGTCTAATTTGACACTGATCTTGCCCGAAAATTATTTAAATAATTTTTATTAATTTTTAATCACTTATTTTCTCATTATTAATTATTAATTATTAATCACTACCACGATCTGCTCATAAAAAATAGTGAAAAAGAGAAATAAAAAAATTTCTTAAATTTCTTCCAAAACTCGAAGCTTGTGGTCTCTTTGTGAAATGGTGTGAAATTACATCAACTTATCACCATTATTTTGAAAATTTTTGTTTATACGGTGCAAAATCTTAAAATTGGCACATAAAAGTTTGAAGGAATCTCATCTGTAGAATAATGAACCAAGTTTTGAAGTGAAATCTTAACAGTTAATTTTTGCATTTTCGAATATGAGAGTTCAAATTAGCACTGTTTCATTGTAGATGTATTGACAATTGAGTAATTTCATAGTAAAAAATTGTCAAAGACTTTTAAATTTAAAAATCGCAAGTTATAAATAATGCAAATGTTCGAGGGGCTATTTACTCGGAATTCAATACTGAACTCTCTAAATTCAAAACTGAACTTCCTGTAGGTCTGTAGGATCTAGGATGAGGAAAAATAGGGCGAAGAGGAAAAGTGGAAAAGAGAATCTTTTGGAAAAAAAGGTTGAAGATAGAAAAAAGGGTTTCAAGCAGTATTAGCCGAAGTTGGTCAGATCGCCAGATGGCAGTAAAAATCCGGCCGGACATACTGTCGCCGAAATATTCGGGAGTCGAACTGAAAGTCTCATGTTCGGTAAGCACACGGAGAAAAATGCGGATTCAAAATCTATCTTTGAGAACCCTGTATAAAGTAGTAAATAGAAAGAAATAAGACTGAATGTTAGAAGTTTAGCAATTCATTTTCACGATGATATTTTGGGACTGAGTCTTAGACTTGCCATACTTTTGCGTTATCTAGTCCATGGCCATTTGCTAATTTTATTACAAAAGGTACTGTATGCTTGGTTCTAAATATACAATTTATAGGACTCTTCCCGAAAGAATCAACGTAAAAATAAATTGCTAGACTTATAGTACTCAGTGAAATATTTTGGATTTTCATCTTTCTCCGTGCAGATATAGCAGTACGCCGGATCATGAGCGGTAGCCGAATTACCGAAAATCCCAGCTCTAATTCCCATTTTCTCAAAACGAATTGTTACATGTGATATAAAATGGATGTCACTGATGATATTTTACAAGAACATGATTCCCTAATTATGACGTGATTGTCAGATCACGGTGTAACCTGAGATTGTGCTATTTTATAATTTATAATGCGGATTGCCAGACTTTGTACAAAATCTTCGGAGAAAATACTTTCATATTGTTAAATGATGAGTTTATTTATTTGTATGATTGAATTCACATAATTTGGAGAAGATATATATATATATATATATATATATATATATATATATTTCCAGAAATATACAAAATTGTAAAGTTGGGATACCTTTGGGACATCCTTCGCATACATATAAAATTGAGGCATTAATGGGATATTTTCACGATATCATCAGATATCGTCGGAATATTCCAGGAATATCGTGATTTCAATCTTGTAGATTTATAGAATAATGTCCTTCGTGATATCCCTAGGATGTCCTGTCTAGTGACTGGGATATCCCAGAAGGTGACTGGGATGTTCCAGCGAAATGGCTCACTGGCGGTTTATACGTTCATGAAATTGAATAATATATAGGATACTGATTCATTGCCATATAAATGTGGTGTTGGAGTGGGAATTTAGGTTGGTTAGGAGTATGTTCACGAGGGGAAATATATTCGTCGAACAAATCAGCTCTAAAATATTTGTCTTGTCCTATACGTATTTTAGTGTAATCAGGAACATAATGAAAATGATAAGAATTTTTGTGAGCTGGGTTTAAAGGTTCGATAACTGAAAGAAAATGAAAGCGCTCCGTTGTTCGTATAAAAACCCAATAGACGTCCAGAACATGGGTTTGATCAGGCTGCATCCACTACGGTACGAGGCGGTGGGAGAATGGTGGGATGTCTCCTTCAAAAATAGCAGAGCTATCCCACATTTGGACACGAACGTTGTTCGGGAAAAGAAACCTGGAAACTCCATCTGCACTTAATTTTCTAAGAAAAAAATGTACATTGACAAGGTTTTGTAAATAGTAACTTAAAGTTTTGACAACTTTGAGCAACCACTGGTCAATAGAGAATGATCTATGCATTCATGAATTGAGAAATTTCTCGTTTGTATCACATTCAGGGTATGTTATTTGCTTTTCGAAGAATGTATAGCGTGCGGGAAGTGGCTAGTTCCAAAATTATGCTGAAAAGCAGTTATAATAGCACTTTGTCATACAAAGAGGAGCTATAAACCATTCACGCACGCGCAGTAATTCTTCTTTGTAGTGCAGTAGTATTTTTTTACCTCTGCCAAAACTGCCGCTTTCGGCCCACTTTGCAAACACGGAATAGCATATTCTGATACAAGCTTCATATTTTATAAAATTGTCTTCTCACTTGAAGTTGTACCCATTGCATATCAATGCTTTAGGTTAAATTATGAATTCGAAATTAGAATAGCAGGTAATCTTCATGTTTTCAGCAGTTTAGGCCTCGGCAGGGGCGAAGTTGGATCAACAAAAATCTTGTTTAGACTAAAGAATACTGCAGTTAAACCATGAACTCCATTCCTCCAACTTAAAGCCGTTTCTGGTATTCTCTTGTGACTATACATTTTCTTTATGGATACTTATTTATATATTTCAATATCATCTACATAAATATGAGAGATACATACATCAAATAACCACGTTTTCAAGCCCCTGAATCAATAGAATGTTTTTTACAATCGTGTCAATCTGTAGGCTGAAAAAGAATTGTCATTGAATCAAGTCCAGTTATGTACTTGGCCAATTTTACTTGAATGAAGCTAATATTTTCTGAGTATAAAGAACTAATTTTCTTGAAATAAAAAAATAATGGAATCATTGATGCTGCTCAGATCTAGTACATATCAAGTTGAAGCAAATAAATATCAAATAACTTTGTTCCAATATGTCTTCATGTGAAGTCATTAAAAAGATTTCGATCATGGAAATAATATTATAAAAATAAGTAACTTGCACTCTGATTAGCTGTTTCCTTGTTGAAGTAAATGTATGTACTTACTTTGATCAATATGTTACTTATTACAACTTACATACACTTGAGACGAGAAAATGAATATGTTTAAGAAAGGAAATATTTTTCTGAGCATGATGCAGGCATATTTTGCTTTGAGCCAATATGCATTTAAAACGAATAAATGGTGTACTCCAAACAATCAAGGAAGCCTATAGTTTCAATTTCATATATTATATCAATGTACTCATTGAAAATTGATCTTCAAGCATCCATAATTGATTCACCTTACAGATATTGAAAACAAAAATTTGGGTATCTCAGAAATGATATGAGATTTGTAGAAAAAGGTAAAAAATTCAGAAGCCAGAAACTGGATATATGATTGGAAAGTTATATCTTGCTGTGTCCTTCATAACCTGTGTGAAATTTGAATTGGTATGGAATAATTAATTTATACTCCATAAAAAAATCCTAAGAACAGTTAGCGCGCTCATTTGAGATGATAAAATATGCGAATTAATTGCTTACAACATTGAATAATTGTCAAATGATCGATTTTAAATTCACTGGAAGGATTACCTTTTTTATCAGAAATACTTATTTAAAAAAATGCTTTGTTATGCATTTTTCAATTATTATATGTTATAAGAAATTGATTTGCATATTTTATAATTTAAAATCAGCGCGCTAACAGTATCCAATCCCGTGGCCGACGCGACGAATGCGCAGCGCGGGAAGATCCGAGCACTGATAGAATGGGTGTGAACATGTGAGGAGAAGCGAGGACCGGACGCGAAGAAACGCCCGAAACACGTTGAAACACGAGAGACGACGCGACGAATGCAATAATACGCAATGGAGATTTTTCTGGTTTTCCATTCGAGTAATTTATCAAGTTTTGAGTTTTACAAAGTTTTCTTATTCAAAGAATCTCCACAAGTGCATTTCGATTTATGGATGAGCTGCTTCAATTGTAGGAATTGCAATTCCTTATACCTAGTCTCAACGGTAAGAGATTCCGTGTGCATAAAAAGGAATAAGATCGAAATAAAGAAGGTGCAATCGAAATTTGAAATTTTTAACTTCAAATTTAGAATTTATGATTTTCTCTGCGTGAAATTTTTTTTAGTTAGTTTTATACAGAAGAAACTTATAGGTAAAAAGGCAGAAGTATATGTCCCTTAAGCTAAAAAAGCAATCAATTAAATTTTACGTGAATTCAAAATTGATTTCATGAAATATAGAGATTTTTTTAATATTTCGAGGAATTTCAGAGCATTTCATAGGATTTTGAATATTTTAGAAATGCTTTTATCACTTGACATAACCTCAAACTGAAGAACGGTGTATAGTTTCCAGCAATGTGCCGTTGAAAGCTTAATTCTTGTAGTTTCACTTTGAAAGTTTCAAAACATGATATCTTTTATCAATGCAATTTTTAGAAAACTTGTGAAAATTTTAGGAATTTAGACCTTCCAGTAAGTGTGGCACTTTACACTGTAGAGAGTTCTTATAAGAAACGAATAAAAATTGGTTGCTATTGAATTATTATGAATCCTGATAAAATTGTCAAATTGGCTGCCAAGGATATTCATAAGTAAGGTTATGTTGCCTAATGCAAAAAATTTCGGTAAGTTTAATTTATTTTGAAGTTTTTCATTAAAAATTTTGACTGCAAGTTTAAAAAAGCATAAATATCTGACACGGCACATTGCTAGTGGTTTCTAATGCATTCTAATGGTTTGGATGAAATTCGACGTGGAATAACTAACATTAGACAAATTATTTCAATTCAAATTAATTTTCTCTAAGAAATTTATTACTGTCTTTTCCAAAATACATTGAAATCAATTTAGTTGTGATTTGATGTAGGGAATTTTCTAAAAGAATTATGTTTTCAATTCTGAATTATGATAGCATGTTTTGTAAATAAATATAATTCTGACTTTGGAGCAAGGAATTTCATAAAGGATTACAATTTTGTCTTGTAACAGGTAATTTTTGACATGGAAGAGGAAATGTTGGAAAATAATTTTGATAATAATTTATCAAAAGAAAGTTTAGCAAAACAATCCCTATTCCAAATCATTATTATTTAACTTTGAAAAATTATTTGTTTGAAATCAAAATTTGTTTGAATTTAGGAATTTCTTATTTTTGCAAATACAAGCTTTTAAGAAATCTCTTTTCCAATTCAGAATAATAATTTACTTACAGAATTCTTGTTTCTAATCAGGAATTATAATTGTTTTCTAAAATTCTTCTGTTTCTAATAAAAAATATCTTTCAAAATAATTATAGATCTCTTGAGATTTTTGAAAATCTTGTTGAATCATTCAAATATTTTAAGCTTCTTTAAATTGACCGAAAAAAATTAGAACTTGACCCGGAGAAAGCCGCGAAATGACCGAGAAGTTAAAATCATTCTTCGAGTACAAACCCTGTAAATGAAACTCTCTAGCCTGTCTTCTGCATAAATTTGTCTACAATTTTTTTTTCATATCATTTTCTTAGTCACAAAATGAAGGACACAATTATCAAAATTCATCACAAAATGAGAGTGATGATTCAAATGAAGAGAACAATGAAAGACAGTACATTGGTAGTCGAATGTATACGGCATTAAATTTGCCTTATGTTGAAGAGACTTCAATTCAATCTAAAGAAGGTGAAGCGATCTTGGAGTATTATTCAGAACACAAGGACCTTAGATCCAAACACAGAGATGGAATGGTAGATCTTGCGATTAAAATTGCTATGGACAAGACAGATGGGTTAGTTTCCATAATTCTACAATTGTATAAGTTTTTAATTAGTTGAGCCTATATTCTCTAATTCTTTGGAGACGTGAGTGTTTTTACTGGTAAAAGTCACTTTTTCGTCCTTATGAATTATTCATTTCACATGTTGAAGATTTTTGTAATGAATATTATAAACTTTAAAATGTTAAAATTTGTCACATTCTTCCTTCAAAAGTATTATATTTTTTACCTTATTATAAAGAGAAAATAATGATATCTTTACTAGGTCCTTAACAAAGCACGAGTTCAAGCACTTGGCATCTACCGTCAAAGAAATTTTTTCAACCGAAAATTTTGATATTTACTACGTTTCTTTAATTGAGAAAAGGCATACCAGAGATAACCAGTCAGTTCCCGTTAGAGGGAAATTTTCTGGGAGATATAAGAATAAGTTGCAACAATGTAAACTGGTATTAGGGTCTAAGTCGTCTAGAAAGCTCTTGCAAGACTTAGATGATGAGCCAGGTATGTTGTATGCACATTTGTAAATTCTTTATCAATTTAAAACAAGTGTTGATGGTGAAATGTTCAAGAATATTTTAGAGAATTTGGCGGAAGAAGTTGAAGCTAGTTTAGATTGGTTAAAAAAACCACGATTCGCCATGGGGAATGGTAGTCATGCACTGGAGGATAACAGCTGAATATCGCAAAGAAGAAGCTGATCAACAAAAAGCAGCAAAAATTCAAGATATTTATCAGGAGTGGAAAGTGCTAGAAATTCCTGCTGCACGCAAATTAATTTAGAAAGATTTTAATTTTCTTCGCCTCTGTCGTGAAGCAGACCCAATACAAAATTGGTCTCAGTTCTTCGCAGCTTTGCTCACGGTGAAAAAAAAGACTTTGCCACAACAGTTTGATATACTGAATTTGGAAGATACTCATGACGGTAAGATTAAAACAAGACTTATCATAAGATTTGCAGTTCTTCACATTTTCTGAAGGTAAATTTTTCAATTTTTACGATTTTTTTATTAGATTTGAAGACGATAAAGCAGTTGAAGGCACTGGCGTTCTTACTTCCACCTAGAGGGAGATTCCATATTGTAGAAAATGGTCGAAAAAGCACTGGAAACCATCGCCTGCTGAAGCAGAAGAAAGTATGATTGTACTTACAATGGTATGTGTTCATTAAGTCATTTGTACTGTTTCTATTGAAATATTTTGCTCTTTATTTATACTTTTTAATTCTTCCAGATTTCAGGTGATGTTACTATTAAGCGACTGGAACGAGATGAGAAGATGCGCAACAAAGGGATGATTTTGCAACCCTTCATCATTGTTATAGGACCGAAAGTTGAAGAATCAACAACCTTTCTGGTATGCGTCGACAATATTATTTATACTCTCTTCTGCAATTCAGGCCATCGACGTATGTTTTAAATCTTTCTACGTGTTTAATGCGAAATATCCCCCTGAGAGCGAGCACATCTGATATCTTGTGTAACGTATGGTTTATAAATTCGAAACCGCGTATGATGTGAAAAGATCTTACATTTTGAAAATTGTGCAGGCGTTGGGAGGAAAAATGTAGATGCGTGAAAGTTTAAAACCACATTTGAAACAAGACAATTGTGATCGCGTTTGCAGTGAATTTTATGGTTTCTCAAGACATGTTAAGAACGATCATAAGCAATCTTGTGTCATAAGCACTTTTCATTTCAGCTCAAAAATATTCCAGTCATTGTTTCAAAAACCTAATTTTGGCACAACAACTACAGAACGTATTGAAACTGATCACATGCCTGTGCCGCCAGTAATCACTCAATCTATTGAACATGCCGAGATGCCAGCTCCAAGCATCAATCCTTTGAACTCTGAAACCAATGTTTTTTTTGCGTCTGCTTCTTTCATCTCAAAATTACATGAAATTCTAATATTACCGCGAAACCTTGTCGAGCAAATAACTGATGATGTTAAAAATCTGTTGAGTCTAACTAAATCTTTGAAGGACAAAAGTAATAGCCTCAAAGATCCTCAAACATTATAGGAATTAAGTACCGTGTTCAAAACTTATGAAAATGCTTTTATGGATCACGAAACTGGAAATCAGTCATTGTCTTATTTCAAAAAATTGGAAACTTACATACCATACAAAACATTCAGTCTAACTACTACGTTAGAATTCAGAAAGATTAATAATAGACAAAGTGATATGGATGAAGTAAAGAAAAATATGGCAGTAATTCCTTTAGGGTTAGTTTTGAAGAAATTACTAGAATTTCCAAACATGTTTGATTCAATTGTAACTTATATGAATAAGATGAAAAATTTTTCTTTATTGGAATCAGTTATACGAGAAGAATTGTATGAGGAAATTGCTAAAAGATTTGATCCAAGTGTAGTATTCCCATTACTCTTTTTTCTACGATGACCTCGAGATAAACAATCTTGTAGGCACCCATAGAATTACTAGTAAAAAGGGTGCAGCGTACTGTGCTATTCTAAGCCTTACTCTGTCAAATGCCAGTCGGTGGGAAAACATTTCTCTGGCACAATTTCATCGAACTGCTAATCATAAACGCATGGGAAATGCAATAATATTTAGCGAAGTAATTGAAGGAATGAATATGTTAGAAACTAAGAGTATTGTAATAAATACTAGAAACTTTCAGGGTAAAGTTCATTCTGTATTGTTAGTTATCACCGGAGATAGCTTAGGATTGAATGAGATTCTTAAGTTACAAAAAGTTTAAATGTAGACTATTCCTGCAGAATTTGCCTCGCAGATCAAGATACAATGTACAAACAATGCCAGGAAGATGAAAGGATTTTACGTACAATTGGAAATTACACTGAGCACGTGAAAGAACTTTCATATGTTATTCGTGAAGAATGTATCTCCAATTCCATTCCAAGTTACCACGTTATCACTTATAGTTTTTCAGATGTTATGTATGACGTGCCAGAAGGTGTATTGCGTTACGACTTAGGTAAAAATCTGATAGTTTGCGACAGGGGTGTATTATATACTCAGCATCTGAAATGACATTATTTGTGCAGTATCTTGGTCTAATTATTGGTGATTTGATTCCTGAAAATAACGAATACTGGAAACGGTATATAATATTGAGAAAAATAGTATACACGATAATGGCTCCAGCTTCTGACAAAAATTGTGCTTCTTTGCAACAAAATTTAATCTATGAACATTATTCATTGTATATAATACTCCATGGAGATCTAAAACCTAAACACCATTTCCTATTACATTATGTAAAATTTATATTGAGAGGGGGACCGCCAAAATTAACACCAATCATTCGATTCGAGGCTAAACATAAAGAAGCAAAAAGTTATGCAAAAATCACGAATTCTCGTAAAACTCCAGCAGAAACACTGGCAACAAAACATCAATTTATACTAATTGAAGAGTTTTTCAATAAAAGAGGATTTGAGAGTCGTCTTGAAGGGGGAGTCGAAGTTCACCTATTTTTTCTCCGGAAGATTCTGATAATTATCTCACAGTATCCTGGATAAAAGCTAATGGCACAGTTTATACATCAAAAATAATTGTCAAATATGGAAGCTATACCTTATTTTCCAAATTTGGTCGAATTCGAATTGTTTTATTAAAAAGTGAACGAGTTTATCTGATTTTATCAAAATTTCACGTAATTTTTTTTTGATGGTCATGTTCATGTTTTCGAGGTTGTTGAAAGAAAAGATTGGGATTATATACTACAAGAGGACTTAATTACTTTTCAAGCTTATCACAACAGTTTGATGGCCAACGGAAAATACTATCTACCCTGTATCGAATAACAATATCATATTTTTCATCTACTAGTATATATGAGATTCATCTGAGAATGTTTTAGATTTTTAAAGCTTCATTAATTGTCAGCTGTAAGCACCACGTTTTTGAAACACCTTGAGAGTATAAGTGATTTATCACTCATAATATTTTAACTTTCGGAAGCTGCGTTATAAGTATAAGCTAGTTTAACTATGTTTAACCATGAAAAAAGGTGACATTCTAATCTAATAAAATAAATTTAAAATCAAAAAATTAAATTAATTTTATTAAAATTAAAAAAAATTAATAAATTAAAATTAAAATCTAATGAATAAATTCTATTTCTACTTTCTGTACTGAAAAGTATTAAGTTTAATTTACGTGCATATGATGTGTCTCCAGTATGTTATACTCAAATGCACACCCCTGAATCTGGGGAGCTTATTGTTGCTACGGCCCTGATTTGTGTGTACGCTGACCGCTGTTTTTCAGTTCAGCTCGGTCATTGCTACGTGCACGACAAGTTCATGTTCTCTTACGAACTCAAATAAAGAATACTTCACTTTATTTCTCGCGTTTCTTATTCATTAGGTTATGGGCCCAGGTCATGCCCTGCTATGTGCGGAATAACCTGGAATAGTTTTCCAAAAAAAAAAAAGAAAGTGATAGAATTCGTTTCCCCTCCGATTTGTGTAATCCGACGTAACATTGGTTAACAAGTTTGATGGCAAAAACTATCAACAGTGGAGGTTTCAAATGGTCTGTGCTCTGAGAGCAAAAGGTGTGTACGATATCGCCTCAGGAACAGTGATGCAGCCCATAGCAGAAAATGCGGTGCAACGCTCAGCCTGGTCGAAAAACGATGCGATCGCTATGTTCACGCTAACGGCGGCCATGGACATTTCTCAAATCACTCTGATTGAGAGCTGCACATCGTCAAAAGTAATTCTCGACAAGTTGGACTCCGCGTACCGACAAAATTCGGAATTTAATAAAATGATGATTTTGGATAAGTTTCATCAGGTTAAATTGAATCCAAACGAATCTCTAGCACAACATGTGGCCAAAACAGAGAATCTAGCGCGGCAAGTAAAGGAGACCGGAGAGACATTGAGCGACGTTGCCATTGCTACGAAAATTCTCGGAACGTTACCCACTAAATATCGAAGTTTCCGACAAGCATGGCTTTCTATGGATCCGGAAAGACAGACGTTGCCAAAGCTCCCGGCGAGACTACTGGAAGAGGAAGCTAGTCTAATCTCAACGGAAGAGCAAGAAATGGCTTTTCTCTCATCTTCAAATCAAAAGACTTATTCCAAAAGCTCTACCGCAACAGAAGTAAAATCCGGGAAGTCTGAATTTGACTTGCGTAAAGTGACTTGTTATAACTGCCGTAAGAAGGGTCACCTCTCACGTAACTGTCGGAATCCTAAGAAGAATAGTAACCAACGAGATAGAGAAAATAATCAAACGGCTTTCAGTGTTGAATTCAGTGATGGCGTGTACGCGATTCCCACATCTGCCGATGATAGGTGGCTCATGGATAGCGGTGCGTCCGCTCACATGACTCATAGAAGATAATTTTTCTCGATATTTCAAGAAATGAGTGAGAACAGTGACGTCTCTCTTGCTAATCATCAAGGATTAGCAATTAAAGGTACCGGTACTATTAAAATAAAGAAGCTCCTCAACGGTAAGTGGTTCGCGTCCTTAATTACGAACGTTCTGTACGTTCCGATGCTGAAAAGAAATTTGTTTTCTGAGGGTGTTATAACCTCGAAAGGTCTTAAGGTGAGCAAAGAAAAATCAACACCTAAACTCTACGAGGCTGGAAAGTTAGTGGCTAGTGCGATTTGTACGTCGAATAATCTTTACACAATGTTGTTTTCTACGGTTGTGCCTCCCGAGGTAAACGTAGTTTCTCGTGCCAATTTAAAATTGTGGCACGAACGGCTTGGCCATGTGTTGATAAAGATTTGCCAAAAGCCGATAACGAATTTTAGGAAGTTGGTGAACGAATATCACGCCCTCGTGAATTACTACGTGCTCCTAATCGGTATCAAGCCCACCTCGTTGAAGCAGACATTCCACAAACCTTCAAGGACGCCATGATCAGTCCTGATGCAGAAAATTGGAAAACAGCAATCAACGACGAATTAGAGGGGCTGGAAAAGAACAACACCTGGGAGCTGGTTCCCCTACCAACTGATAAGAAGAGCACCGGATCTAAATGGATTTTTAAGGTAAAAAGAGATTCTCTAGGAAAAATTCAACGCCACAAGGCAAGAGTAGTTGCTAAAGGCTTCTCTCAAGTTGAGGGAGTTGACTATACCGAAACTTATGCACCAACCACGAGATTTGACACAATTCGTGTTCTTTTGGCAGTAGCTTTCAAAAGAAAAATGAAAGAAGAGAATGGTCCCATCTTCATTAATGGAGGCAGCTACATCGATCGACTTCTAGAGACTTTTCGTCTTGAAGATGCCAACCCGATCAGCATACCAGCTGATCCACATGTAGTATTATCCACCAATGGCAAGGATAAAGATCTTATGGGTAAGGTGCCGTACCGTGAAGCGATTGGATCGCTGATGTTTACTCCTCTTACTACTCGACCAGATATACAGTTCGCTGTGAACTTATTGAGTAGATTTCAGAACAATTATGGTTCTATCCATTGGAACGCAGTAAAGCGTGTATTTGAATACTTGAAGAAAACATGGAATTTCGGAATAATGTACGAGAGAAAAGACAAAGATGACAGTTTGATTGGCTACTCGGATGCTGACTATGCAGGAGATCAGGACATCAGGAAGTCAACAACCGGCCATGTTTTTAAAATGTGCAGTGGTCCAGTTACCTGGAATTATCAGCGACAAAAGTCAGTCTCTCTCTCGACGACAGAGGCTGAGTACGTGGCAGCATCCAGTGCATCAAAAGGAGTGGTGTGGTTAGGGCAACTGTTATCTGAAATCGGTGAAAATCTAACAAGTGCTACTACTTTGTTTATAGGTAACCAAAGTGCTATTAAGTTAATTAAAAATCCTGTCTTTCACAAACGTATGAAACATATTGACGTAGCGTATCACTTTGTGAGAGAGAAATTTGAGAGTGATGTGCTTGACGTGAAGTACGTTTCAACTTCAGAACAACAAGGTGATATTCTTACCAAAACGCTACCGAAACCTGTGTATTAAAAGATTCGCACCTTGCTTGGTATGCGCGATTTTTAAGTAACTAAGATATTTTATTCTTTTATTTGTGCTCTGTGCTTGTGAACCATAACATTTGTCTTTTTATTTGATTCGCACAATTTTAAGCGATTCTTCCGATATTCGAATTTAAATTTTATTTTGTCTACATGCACGAAATGAGTGGGAGTATCAAGTTTAATTTACGTGCATATGATATGTCTCCAGTATGTTATACTCACATGTACGCCCCTGAATCTGGGGAGCTTATTGTTGCTACGGCCCTGATTTGCGTGTATGCATCGCGCTGTACGCTGACCGCTGTTTTTTAGTTCAGCTCGGTCATTGCTACGTGCACGACAAGTTTATGTTCTCTAACGATCTTAAATAAAGGATAGTTCACCTTATTCCTCGCGTTTCTTATTCATTGAAAAGTGTATCTTACAAGGACTAAATTTTCTATGACACAATTTATATACTAAGAGTGTTTAATTGGAAATTAGCGCTTATTTCAATATTACAATATTTGTGTACAATGTTGTTAAAAACTTTGAATGGTTTCATGTAAGAACTAATGTATAATTTCATAAGAGATGTATTTTATTTCCTACACATCGTAAATATAAACCAGGATATGTCGTTAATGTAGAAAGATTGTGCAATATAAAATTCGTAAATACTTAGGACAAGTTTTCCTAGAAAATGCAGAACTTTATAAAAAATCTGTCATTTTTGTGGGAGGGAGGGTTCAGATAATGAAATGCTGAGAAACAAATATATTTTAAACAAAAGACAAATATCATTTACACGATTACATGGCTACTTTGGCGTGACCGGGCAAAGACTAACTCATGCCTCTCCCCTGAGTCTGCTGGAGGGTCGCATCCCTCAGACCCCTCTCTTTTACGCATCTTCTTATTCCACGTTCTTACTCCTTACTTAGGCCTATTTTATTCTACATGCTAACTGAATACTACCCATCCTACAACCTTACGTTAAGGACCTACTTTCCTGCAATTGGCATGGTCTACGTGTCGAAGGGCGGGAACTCGACTCGCTAAGTAAAAAGGTGAAGCTTGGGAGAGCCTACAAATGGCGATTATCCGCGCCGTCTGCGATTGTCAGAAGAACTATAGAAGCGTCCATGTGTTGGTGCATATATATATATATATATATATATATATATATATATATATGCCCCTCTCTTATATGTATTGAATCCTAAAATAATTAATCAAAAAAGGAAGAATAAAGACAAAATTGGGCAAATAAGAAACGCGAAATGAGAAATCAAGGATAATTAGTATTCTGTTTTTCATCTCTCGTTTTTCATTCACTTCATTTTGTCTTCATTTTTAGTGGTTCCGGCACACGAAAAACCGGTTAGAGGTTATGGTCTCATACGGTAACTTCTAGAGACAACAACTGACATCACAAATTGTCGCGCACGCGCTTTTTGCACTGCCGCACCCCTCGGCGCCGTGCGTTAGTGCCATCTGCGATTGTCAGGGAAACTAATTTGACATCCCTTATTACCTCTCATTACCCCGCGCCAAATTTCTAAAAATTCGTCATTTCCTTCTATAGAGTTGACCGTGCCTGGAGTGTGCATCACTTGCAATTAGAGCCATTTGATTTATGACGACTATTATTGTATGATTGGTTACAGTTTTCTTGCAACAGTCACTTGAGAGGGTGTATCGGATGGGACAAGAAAGACCCCATCATCTGACACTTGACTACATTTCTTCAGAAATCTGTTAATTGTATTAGGCTATACAGTTGGACATTTTTTAAGAGATTCTATAGATACGATGTTTAGACCCCATATATTTATTTTGCTTAAAAATTGTTTCGTTTTCTCACTAAGTAATACTTTGTTGGTATCGGATGGGACACATTTGTGCTAATCCATGTTTCAAGGATGAAAAATATTGAGAAAATCAATTTTCTTATTTACATTTCATAATAAAGCTTTTCTGTTATTTAAAAATAAGTTGCAAGTATTCTAAAACAAGCGTATACTTCCGGAAAGGTCATTCAAGAATATTGACTTGATACATGGCTGAGGGGTTTCTTTTGCATCCCAGTTAGGAGTTCCAAAAGGATTTTTGACGCATATTAAGATAAACTGAGTTTTTAACATTTTTTACCTTTTTTGCGTAAGTTTTTCACCTTTATCGAAAATATTATGTTTAGAAAAAAAGTGTGTGTATGAATCTAGAACTTTTATATACAGCATTTTTATCTTAGATCAATAGTTTTCGAGATTTTTGAAAAAAAAAAATTTTGTCAACAAAAATTGTTAATAACTTAATTTACCCTGATCTGCACCAGAAATCCCTTAGGAACTCTTAACTGGGAATTTAGAGAAACCCCTAGGCAAAGTATTAAGTCAATATTCTTGAGGGTGATCTTTTCGGAAGTATACCCCAAAACAATATATCGGATGGGACACATTTCCAAACATGATTTTCAATAAATAAAAAAATTAAAAGTATTTTCTGACTTATAAGTTTATGATGGCTGAATGATTTTTTTTAGTTTCACGAAATTTAAATACCAAGAAAAAAATCTCTTTTGTTTTAAACACAACTTAAAAGAATTTTTCGTTTCGGTTGGGACAACCAATACAACTTAGATACTAAATTGATTATATAATTATTCACCTGAGTAATTGAGAAACAGCGTAGTTTGAAATAGAGTTCGAGGCACGATCTTATGAATAAGAACTATAGAATAACAATACAACGTATGCTTACATCTGTAAACTTGATAGAAATTAGCAGTTTTTGAGATCGGCAGAGTCTGCCACCCGTCAGTTGCGTCGCGTCAGTTGAAATATATAAAGTATCAGCAACAAAAAAAATATATATACACACGGAGCTGAAAGAGTGAGCTTTTCTTATAATAAATAGTTCATTTCATTATTTCATTAATTTAGTTATGCGGTATCAGGTGGCAGTTACATAAGAATGGCTGAGATCTCTTTTTTTACGGTATTATTTGTTGCGTGTCCTGTTTTTGAATAGGATAACTTCATGTTGTTGTTTTCAATGTAAGACAAAGAACTGAGTTCTCACCAGGGCGGCGCAAAAGGAAAATTTTCATTGTTAAAGCCTTTTCAATTTTCCACTTTTTTTCGATCCACCCTGATGAACGTTTACTTCTTGTATGAAGTAATTCAAAAATTTAAAAAAGGTGAATTTTTTAGACGTTTTAAAGAATTTATGCGATTGTGATTCGATAGGGCTAATATTTTGACAATTTTCAATCAAGAACATTACAAATTGAAAAAATTTCTAATTGAAGTTTTTTAAAAACAATTTTGAATTTTGTGAATCCTTCAAGAATTAATGATGTTATTTAAAATTGCAGGTCGTCTAGATTGAAAACTCTCAAATTAAAAACGTTTCCAATCAAATTGAATATGTCCAAGAGTTATTAGTTTTAAATTAGAAGGGTTTGGAAAATATCAATTTCAATTAATTACTTTCAAAACTTGAAAATATGAAACTAGAAGCGTTTGAACGTGAATAATTACATTTCGAAATATTAAAAATGGTTCATTTTCCAATTTAAATCATTAAAAATTGTAGAGTCTCAAAAAGAAAGGCTTAATGGTTGAGAGGTTTTTAATTGAAAAGATTAGGAATTTAATAGCTTCAGATCGAATCTTCAGAATTGGCCAATTTCATCTTGAAAGGGCTTGAAATTGAACTGTCATAATTTAACAATTGTTAATATATATTTTTTACAATTGCATAATCTTTAGTTGAAGATTAAGAATGGTAACCACTTAAAAGTGGACAATATTTGAATATAATCAGCTTCCAAAAATGATCATTTGTAAATAAAAGTATTTTTTCTACAATAACAAAATTTTTAAATGTGAGGTTTACCAAAAAAAATATATTATATTATGCATTTTTTTAATGAGAATTTTCTTCTGAGCAAATAAGTTAAACTAAATGTTCAAAATGTTACAATTACAAAGCAAAAAACATGGAGTTTTCAAGTTATCTATTTTGAAAATAGTTCAAACTGGAAATCCGTTTAAAATAACAAGAATTTGAATAGGAAAGGTTCGAGGAGGAAAGTAAATAAAGAGAAAATTTAAATAATGAAACAGAAAATTAAAGCTTGAAGTATTCTTAATAAACAAAATTAATCTCAACTATGAAATTGCCTAATATCAAAATAATGCAAGATGTTACGTTTACAATTTTAGAATTACCTGAATATTTCAAAGCCATAGAATCATCACAGTTCTAATGTAATAAAGAGTTTTCGAATTAAAAGCAATTTCAAAGCAGTTTACAATTTTTAATCTTATTCTTCAAATATAACGATATAAAAAAAAATTATTTTTTGAAGTGAAAAATGAATCCATGCAGAATGCAAAATTATCAATATAATTTTACGGCACATCGTATAATGGGCTAAGCAATCTTTCAAGTCTGTGTCAGAACTTCGAAGTTTCTTCTTTTGCACAAAAACTTAGCCCAGATACAGGATCTTATGTTAGAAATAAGGAAATTGGACTAACTATGAAATACTGTTTGCTATTTCAATATAAAAAAAGATATTACAAAGTAGATCGAGTTCTTGTGCCAAACTTGTACTCCGTATTGCTAAAGAAAAATATAATAATTGAGTGTTTAATGCTGCTGTTTTTGCATTATAACTATTTTAATTATATAAAAATTATATTAAAATTTAAGTTATACAAGTAGTCTTATTAAATAATAACTTAACTTACACTAACGTGTGTGACTGTAGTCAGAAATCGCGCCGAATAGTAACCATTTCGATGTACTTCCGGTGTTTTTGGAAAGCACCGTTGTCACTTTCTTTTTTGAGAAAATCACCTCAGTGACAGCAATTGAAAATTAGGAATTTTGAATTAGAAAACATAAACATTTGATTCAAGGTAAAGACGTTATATCAGTGCAACTACACGTATAGAAACCATGCCATGTACTGACAGCAATTTCACATATGATTCCTATTTTCCCAAAACAAGTTGTTACATGTGACATGAAAACTAATGATATTTTGCAAGAAAATCATTTCCTGCTTATGACGTGATTGTCAGAACCCGGTGTAATCTGGAATAACGCTGATTTGTACTTTATAATGTGGATCGCCATACTTTATACAAAATCTTTGAAAAAGAACTTTGATATTGATAAATGATAAGTTTATTCATTCATATGTTCGAATACACATAATTTGGAGAAGATTTATCTATATTTCCGGGAATATACAAAATTATGAGGTTGGGATATCTTTGGGACATCCCTTGCATAATATAAAATTAGGGAAATATGGGATATCTTCAGGATATCTTGAGATATCATTGAAATATCCCAAGGATATTAAGATTTCGGACCCGGAGATTTGTAGAATTATATCTTTCGCGATATCTCTATAATGTCCTATTATGTGCCTGGGATGTCCCAGAAGATGAGTGGGATGTCCCAGAAGGTGAGTGGGATGTACTGGCGATATGGCTCGCTGGTGGTTTATACATTCGTAAAATTGAATAATATATAGGACCCTCTTTCATTGCTATATAAATGTGGTGTTGGGGTGGAAAATTAGGTTGGTTAGGAGTATGTTCAGAAGGGGGAATATATTCGTCGAACGAATCAGCTCTAAAGTATTCGTCTTGTCCTATACGTATTATAGCTTGATAAGGACCAGCAGGAAAACAATAAAACATTTTGTGAGCTGGATCTAAAGGTTCGACAATTGAAATGAAATGATTGCGCTCTGCCGTTCGTATAAAAACCCAATAGTCGTCCATAACTTGGGTGTGATCAGGCTGCATCCAGTCCGGTACGTGGCGGCGTGAGAATGGAGAGATGACTCCTTCAAAAATAACAGAGCTATACCACATTTGCACACGAACGTGGTTCGGAAAAAGAAACCTTGAAACTCCAACTGCACCTAATTTTGTAAGAGAAAAATGAACATTTATCAAGGTTTTGTAAATATTAAATTAAAGGTTTAACAATTTTGAGGAACCACTGGTCAACAGAGACCAAAATTATTCATCTTCGCGAGTTCTGCAAAATTGCCCTTGACGGTTTTCCAATAGCATAACATTTTTTCTTTCAAACGTGGAAAATGCCATTAGGAGATCGAAAATTCGAATTTGAAGCTAAACAACGCAAAAAACGATGAGAACTTCAACAGTAAAATTACTTAACTCAAAAAGATCTGCGAAATTGCCTGTAACCATTTTTTACATCTATATTTCACTCCTATGCTGGCATTAATAAAATTATAATATTCTACAATTTTTCAGCTGAATAGAAAATTATAATGTAAATTGTCGATTTTATAAAATTTAAACTAAGCTCAAGCAATGTCGAGCGCGAAGCGCAAGGGTCGCGATGAAAATGTGCCCGCGCACTAGGCAGATTTTTTTTCTTTCTTAATACCGCCACTTTCGGCACACTTTACAAGCACGAAATAGCATATTGTGCTACAAGCTTCAAATTTTATGAAATTGTCTTCCCACTTGAAGTTGTACTCATTGCATAGTAATGCTTTAGTTTGAATTATGAATTTGAAATCAGAACAGCAGGTTATCTTCATGTTGGCAACAGTTTGAGCCTCGGCTGGAATGAAATTGGATCAACCAAAATCAGTTTTTAATTTAAGATTTGAGAAATATAACTATTGAAAATTAAATAATATTTAACTGTGGAAGACTCCAAGAAGGAACAGTTTTGGTTTTATTCCAATTTGAAAATTTTATTTCTTCGACGTACCCTACTGTACCTAATAATCATGTTCATCTTCTTTTAGTGATTTCAATTTGAAAGTGTGCAAGGCGTAATTCTAAAAGAGAGTTTAGTTTTCGAAACCTCAATTTTGGAATTATTCAGTTTTGAAAGCTTAAATTTCGAAATATTTGTTCGTAGATCTCTTAGTTTTCAATCGTTCAATCCGGAAGATTACAGATAAGGATCATTTTGTGTTGATAGTCTACAATTGAGATTTTTAAATAATCTGCAAAAATATTCATTTTTGGAAGAAATCTATTTCTAAAGTTGTACTATACATTTCGAAAAATGGAATATTTGTAGACATTCGAGCAAAAAAGTAAATTGGAAGATTTACAGTTTCAATGTAAGAAGCCGCCAGTATGTCAAACCACATGACAAATTTTAGAGTTTACAGTTTCGCTTCAAGTTTAAAAAGTTGAATTTGACATTTTTACATTCTCATCACAATGAGAAGGTATTGGTTTTATGTAGAAGTTGACTTCCGCTGATTTTATCAAATCAAACTATGCAAGATACTAAAAAATGTTGCGCTGAAAAGTTGTTCATCTCAAGAAGGTCTGCGAACTTTGTTCAGACCATTTTCTTAAGATTGCTAAGACACAAAAAAAATTTCAATAATGGAAGGAATGTAAAACGTTAGATTTTTTTCTAGAATTCATACACTTTTACATGATTTTACAAGTAATTATAAAGTTATACGAAAAACTACAATTTTCCGATTTTTGTACTTTATTGTACTTTATTGTCATTTCTGATATTTTCTTGTGACCCTACATTTTCTTCATGGATACTTATTCATATATTGAAATAGCATCTATTGAAACATGAGAGATACATAGATCAAATATCCACGTTTTGAATCCCCTAAATCAGAAAAATGGTTTTATAATGATGTCCACCTACAGACACGATAAATTTCGAAAGAGTTATCCCCTTGGATTGCGCCTTGGCACACATAATTGAAGTCTAAAACAGAAAAACGAGTTCATCAACCAGCCATCTTGGACCAATGGTTCTGGTTTTATCCATCGAAAATGCAAAAAAATTCCATTTTCCGGCAAAACGATGCGAGATGAGAAAAAAATGTATCAAAAGGAATTGTTAGTCTGAAAGAGGTCTACAAAGTTTAATCAGAGCATTCCTTTTCAAACAACTGCGTGCGGAGTTCGGTTTCTCGAGCCTGTGTAGCGTGCGCGAAGTGCCCGATATGTATAATTAAACAATTTTTCTTTATTTTCTTTGGATGATTCAATAAATCAAGAATGAGTCCATTTTAAATAAAGATATACATTCAAATGTATCTACTCGGTCGGAAATTGCAGAACTTTGAAAAAAATCTGTCATTTTTAGAAATTGGAAGATTAGTTTCAACAGCTTGTAAGTCCTAAAACAATATAGTATTTATAGTATTCATTGATCATTTCTAAAATTAATTGCGGCCACTCTATGCAAACTCAAGATATAATATTCTATTATAATATATATATATATATATATATATATAATGATAAAAATAAATATAAAATAAATATAAAATTATATATATAAAATGATCGAACGCGCAGAGCACCCGACAATGGGTCGGCAAGCAGTGCCGACCACCCTAGAGTTCGGGGTGCTGCA
>JAUMHM010000005.1:47979164-47993468 GCA_032362435.1 Melikaiella ostensackeni
AACGCCGACTTTACATGAGTGGAGCGTTAACCAATCACGCCACCGAGGCCGCAGTAGATCGTTTCTCATTTCTCCTACATCACAGGAGGACGCGGGACTACATCTTTTTCGCCCTGCGACATTTTAGACTCATTCCAGTCTTTATATAATTCAACGTAATCGTGATTATTTTAGAATATTGATGTTATTTTATCGACCAGGATAAATAATTAATTAATATTTTAATGTTAGTGTTTCGATTACTGGTCGATAAAAAATCAATATTTTAAATTAATCACGATTAGGTTGAATTATATAAAGACTGGTATAAGTCTAAAATGTCGCAGGGCAAAAGAGATGCAGACTCACGTCTCCCTGTGATATATAGTAGGAGAAATGAGAAACGATCTACTGCGGCCTCGGTGGCGTAATTAGTTAACACTCCACTCATGTAAAGTCGGCTTTCCCTGTTCAAAACCGGGCCGAGGTAGATTTTTTCTCATTTCTCCAAAAATCGTATTGACCAGTATTTGAAACACTAACATCAAAATATTAACATGTTAATCATGTTACATCAACTCTTTGATATCAGGAGAACACGAAACGAAACCACACTGAATTTGAACCACTCATAGACAATGTCGTCTGATGGATCATGTTAGCACACAGATTAAATAGATAGCCTATGTTGAATTGTACTAATTTCAACATGTTTCAACTACAAAATGAAATTCTCACATGTATTTCAGGGGATCGATTATGTAACTTTTTTCCTTTCACTTCCACTTCCACTTGTTTGATTGAATTTAATTCATACCCCTTTTTGCTTTCACAAAGTAAAGGGTTTACAGAACAAAAGAGATAAGTTTAATCACATGAAAAATCATTCTCATAAAGAATGGTTTCTCCTGTGGTGGTTAAGATGGTAAAGGGCGGAGCTGTAGAGCGTGAGGTGGTGATGACGATAATAGCGTTTTTAGCTGAGGTGGTGGTGAAGGCAGAGGTAGTGGAGTCTGAGGTGGTGATGACCATAGAGGTGGTATCTGAGGTGGTGATGACGATAGTAGCGGTGTGAGATAACATGAGGAAGAACTATATCCATCATTTTGTTCATTTTTCTCATTATTTTCAGTCATTTTTCAAGCTTTAGTAAACTTGAAAGGAGAAAGTTCGTAGCAGTTACTTTTATCATAACCATTCACGTGGACGAAGAGGTGTTTTGCGTCTTTCAATCAAAACATCTCTGCTGCTTCATACAATATGAAATCATTTTCGGGTAAGTCTGTATAAAGAATCAGGTTCCAGTTGTTCTGCATATGAAACCAAGTCCATTTTTTGACAGCTTGATTTTTTGCAATAAAATAAACAACCATACCGTTCTGCAGCACGCAAAAAATATTAGCGAATTTTACACAATGAAAAAAATTCTAGAGAATTCTATAAAATTTTATTACGTGCTGCAGAATAGCTTGCTTTTGTTTATTTTATCTCCAAGTGTCAAATCTCAAAATCGGTAAAAACAGTCTTTATTCCATATACGGAACAACTGAAACGTGATTTTTCATACGGACTCGACCGAACCTGATTCCATATTGTAGGAGTATGAAGCCGTCGATTTGATGCATCTCCAGTGCGTCAACTCGTCAATACAGTGTTCACATACCGTGCTGCAAGCTGAATGGCACGTGTGATGTGTCCCTGACAGTGTCTCTGGGATACCGGGCGACCTCCTAGAGTATCAGCCTTACTCTTGCATGCGGGGTTCTGCAAGGGTGGACGAATCCTTTCCCTAGCTTCTCGTGGGAACAACTATGTTAGCACCAATTCCAGTTGTGAATGCGGTTCAAAATGACCGAACGCGTAGAGCACCCGACAATGGGTCGGCAAACAGTGCCGACCACCCTAGAGTTCGGGGTGCTGAAAATAATTTGGATGGAAACGCGATGACGGATCGGCTAGACGGTCGACGTCTTGAGTGGACGCATCGACTCAGAGATGACTTGCTAGATTGCTACGACTCCAGCATTATACCTACTTGAAGGGGTTACATGGCGCGCCTGCACACTGTTTGGTGCCAGAAACACCTAGAGCTCTCGCACGTTTCGCAACAGAGGTTGCCAAACCGCGCGCACAACCTCTTGCAAATAGGATACATACGCGGAATGCGTCTCCAATCGCTGCAAGAACAACCCGCAGACGAAAAAGTGGAAGCAACATTTCTAAAAGCCCGAGTAAAAAAAGCAGAGGTGAACAACTTCCTCGAACTGCTCCATGACTAGAAAATGCACGGGAATTTTCATAGAAATGTAAAAGATCAGTCCTTGCCGATGGAGTTAACGTTTGCTTCCCTTAAATCATCCGGACTTAAGTCAGGTACAGAGGGTTTTATTTCCGCGTGTCAGGACGGTGTTATTCACACCTTGGTATACCGTAGCTGCATCTTACGTGAAGAAGTTCCCAGCGACATGCACTGAGGGGTACGAAGAATTCTCCGCTGCCGGGCCAGATAGTATCAAGAACTTCTGGTGGAAGGAGTTCACTTCCGCACACCAACATCTGTCCCGGATCTTCGACTCATACGTAGAGTCGGAGACGACAATCCCACACTGGCTGGTGTTAGGACGCACTGTACTCCTACTGAAGATAGGTGACTTGTCCAACCCAAGGAACTATAGGCCAATAAATTGTATTTACACGCTGTTTAAGATCTCTACAGCTACCTTGAGCGACAGGATTGTTTGCACAACTGGATCTGTATGGAAAGAGTTTTATGCACAATGTGGAGCGAAAGGAGGCGTGGCAGGCTGTCCGGAAAACCTGCTAATCAACAATACGCTGCAGCCTACAATGGCAATCTGTCGATGGACAGGATTGATTAACAGAAAGCCTTAAATTCAAACTTCCATAGACTTATTATATGTCTGATGAAAAGCTTGGAGGTCCATCCACACATAGTGGAATGCATAGAGAGATGATGCCTCCTTGGGAAACCAGATTTACTATCTAACCTGAAAAATATCGTGTGACAACTAACAGCGCCACCTTCTGGAGGGGCGTACACACGAGAAATTGGTATAGACTTTGGATTGGACAAGTGTGCCAAGATTCATCTAATGCGAGGACGACTTGCTAGCTTTCGCATCGACCCTGAGCTCGTGGACAGGAGTGTTATTAGATGCCTTTGCGCTGAAAAGACCTACATATACCTAGGCATGCCAGAGAGCCGCAATCAGGATACAGCATCAGTGAAGGAGACTCTCCGAAGCACATACACGCGTCTTCTTCGCCAGATTTGATTTCCACATTGTCGGCGTTGAACAAGATATCTATAGCTAGCATGCTTACCGTCCTGGTTCTACTCTATCCATTTCGGGTGGTTCCATGGACGAAACGCGGGCTCGCGGCCCTCGATATCGTCACATGTAAGATCATGCATATTCAGACGAGCTTGCATATCAACTCGTCCGTTCCGCGCTTATACGTCCCACGCCGTGAAGGCGGACTCGGACTTCTAAGCATCCAGTGTCTTTATGACGGAGTTATATTGGGTAAATCTCACATTGTGGCAAATGGAAGAGATCCGCTCCTTAAAATGGTCAGGAACCACGAGATGATTGACGAAGAAGCGTTTCTTTTCAAAACCGCGGAGCAGGCGGCCGAGAACCTTGGCCTAGATCTTAACATCAGTAGTGAGGAAAGTGCATTACTCCATGTAGGCGCCTCACTCCTGAAAGCGCGAGTGAAGGAAGCGGAGACCAAAAACGTCCTCGAACAGCTCCACGACAGGAAAATGCACGGGAACCTTCACAGAAATGTAAAACAATAGTGCTTGTGGACGGAGTTGATGTTTGCTTTCTCTAAATCATCCGGACTTAATTCAGGCACAGAGGTATTCATTTTCGCGTTTCAAGACGACATCATTTTTACCTTGGTGTTTCGTAGTCGCATCTTACGTCAAGAAGTTTCCAGCGACAGGTGCAGAGCGTGACATGCACGTTCTGAGCGCCTATGGCACATACTGTCCTGCTGAAAGCTCCCAGAGAGATAAAGTCAATTGCCGAGAACTAGATGTGAAAAACTTACTGGAAGTAAAAATTCGATACAGAAGTGTATATTGAACGCTCAAGGCCTGACATCGAAAGGTGCGGAGAATGTTCTAAAAATATTCGGTTAAAATGATTATCCTTGTAATCGGTGCCCTCAGAGTTGCGAAACCTTCACTGGTTCGTAACCTGAAAGCCATACCGCGTGCCAGAAAAATGCCAAGGCACTTCCGAAATGGAAGCAGAGTGCTGTCATTCTTGGCTCGCTCCGTGTCCTCAAGACACACGAGCTTTCCGCCGGTCCTTCATCATGATTCCTTCGTACTATGTGGTCACGCATCTCACGGTTGTGAGGCGTAGCCATGAATGTAATTTACCGCTGTTCTACTGGAAGTCAGTATCCTTTTCCTGGATGACCGTCGATCCCAGAGCTCCAAGAGCACTGATACCTCTCTTCCTTTTCCATCTCCTTGACTATGATGTTGCTGTCGGCCGGAGCCCAGAATTCGATCACGAAGATAATTCGTTTCTCTTTGCCAAGGAGTAAGATGTTGGGCCTCGTGTGTTCAATAAAAACCATCAGCGAGAACTTGTAGTTTCAGTAAATTCGCACTTCTCCTTCTCGATAATCGACTCTATCTCCCTTAGAGCGTTCGGCAGGGCAGGGTCGCGGCCAACAAAGTAAAAGCGATTAAGAAGGAAAGGAAAACGTTAGCTTCATTGACGAAACATCTTTTACATTTTTGTGAAAGCTTGCGTCCGTTTTCTTGTGGTGGAGCTGTTTGCGGAAGGTCTTGACCTCTGCTTCCTTTAACCGTGCTTCCAGAAGTAAGGAATCTAGATGGAGTAATGCACTTTCCTCACTTCTGATCTTAAAATCCAGACAAGAGTCTCGACTGCCTGCTTCGTGGCCTTGTAAAAGAATGCTTTGTTGCCAATTTTCTCGTGTTTCCTGACCATTGCCAGGAGAGGATCTCTTCCGCTTGTGACGATGTGAGCTGGACCCAGAATAATTCGGTTAGAAGGACATTGGAGATTCAGAAGTTCGCGCCCGCCTACATGGCGTGGAATGTATAAGCGCTGAACAGTCAAGTTGATTTGCAAGCTTTTCTTCATATGCAGGATCTTATGCTTGTCGATGTCGATGGTCGTGAGCTTGTGCTCCGTCCATGAAACCATCCATAACAAAAAGAGTAGAGCCGGGTCGGAAAGCATATTAGCCTCAGACATCTTGTTCAACACAGACAGATTACAAGACTAAATCTATGTACATCTATGTAAATTTATCTATATCGAAGAAGACGCTTGTATCCGCTTCGAAGAGCCTCCTTCACTGATGTTACATCCTGAATGCGGCTTTCAGGCAGGCCTAGGTATGGGTAGGTCTCTCTAGCTCTAAGGCGTCCGATAGCACTCCTGCCTACGAGCTACGGGTCGTCGCAAACGCCAGCAAGTCGTCCTCGTTTCGGGTGAACCTTGTCATACTTGTTCAAACTAAAGTCAATACAAATTTCTGTTGTGTACTCCTCAATGATCCTCAGAGCATCCTTGAAATGCTGTATTCCTCAAGCATAGAACTTCAAGTCGTCCATATGAAATATATGAGTGACCTTATGCTCACGTTACTAGATCCGCCGCAAACGTACAATTGAGAATTGCGTAGTACGAGAGATAGTGGCAGAATTGTGATGCAAAACAGGAAAGGGCTCATGGTGTCACCCTGAAAGACTCCCCTCTGGAAGGTGACGCTGATAGTTGTCACACGATATTTTGCAGGTGAGGTAGTAAATTTGGTTTTTCAAAGGGGCATCAATCTCTCTATGCATTCCGTTATGCGTGGATGAACCTTTAAGCTCTCCAACAGACAAATGATAAGTCTATAGAAAACTGAATCGAAAGCTTAGTTAGCAGAGTCATTTTTGAAAAGAAATGAAATGCCAAAATCTTATTTTTGGCTGGAATTCCCGTATTTCTCCCACTGTGCGCTCTGTATAATGGTCCATGCCTTCCCTGATCCCAACTTTAAGATGGTCAAAGATTGAGCCGATGAAAGGTAGAGAGGGGTCTGGATTAGTTCAAAATTGGTGGTAGGTGGCGCAAAATTTTTACGGGAAAGGGAAGGAGTGGGGAAAGGGACGGAGTGGGGAAAGGGGATTCCGAATCAAAAATGACGGCCAGCTTTCTGTCATTCAATTATGAATAGCACGTATAAAAAAAAATTACTTGCAAAAAACATCTTGTGAAAAATTGTGACAACATAAGAGGTGAACACAACTGGTGAGCGAGTCATCAACTGTCTTAGAGAAAAATATAAAACTACGTTGAACCAAATTTGCAACAGCTCATGTTACAATGGATAGCCTCACTGCGTTCGTTCGCGTACATCAAATACATTTATAGGGATTAAGTAAAAATATAAGAAATAAGAGATCTATCTCTATAGACCTTGTATAGATATAAAAAAGATTAGGGTTAAATTTTCACACACAAAATAATAAGTTGATGCATCAATAAGGAAATATTACACGAAAAATAGGGAAAAATGTTCTGTATTATTTTTTTATTTTCTATGCAATACCTCATTGATGTTGCATTAACTCCTAAGTTTATCTTGAATTTGTGATGGTATTCAACGCATTCGAATCCATGTATACATATACGCACACTAATGCATATACATTGAATTTTGGTTATGATGTTGACGGTGCACGGCGCTCTCTTGTGCTACTCATTTTACACAGAGTTAAGTGGGTCTGTAATGGTCGAACGTAGAATGAATTCGCCTAGTCATTGTTCTGGTTCATGCTCGTAAAGCTTTAATGTTGACAAAAAAATTCGCAACGTGAACAAAGTCCAGCCAATCAAAATTATAAATAGTTTGAAAATGCCATACCTTGCCTATGCACTTGCACCTGCGAGGTGGCTATGCTCAAAATTATCTGGGCAGTTCTTTACGATTTCTTGAACCGAAAAGAAGTTCTAAATAATTCACGGATTTTTCTACTAGTCTGCATTTGGCGCGAGCCTGTTCTGGGCAATAGACACCATCGGCTTCACTTATCCAAGGAGTGAATCTTGAAAAACATGATAGGACGGAGCCTTCGCGACGTTACTGATTCTCACGTTATCAAGTATACGGGTAATAATTAAATGACGTTCGATGGACCAAACAGACTGAAGAACAGTCGTTGAATACTAGCCTGATCTAGATTGACGGGAAATAGAGTACAAACTGAGCGGAATCCGTTTTGGGCTAATGACATCATCGAGTTTGCTTATATAGTAACAATTTTGGAAAATATGATTGAACGGAGTGCTACGCGACGTTACTGATTCTCACGTCACTGAATTGTGGATAATAGCTAAATGACGTCCGTTTAACCGGGACGTCCGGGGCCCACCGTGGCACTTCTTCAAAATTCCCTGACGGTCGTGACAGACTAGACAAAAAGCTCAATGCACCTAGTATAAGTGAAGGTGAAATGGATCCAGCTCGGGATTAGCGCGGAGTGCAACGGTCTGGGGAAGAAGTGAGAACCCTCACGGTTCATACCCATCCCAAAAATAAACTGATCCTTGCCCGCTCCCTACCTCTCTCAGCACGAAGAAAGTGTAGCAGTAATTATATGTAAGCATAAGTCGCACAGTGAAAATCACTATAAACTTTGCCATTTTTGTTAAAACTCTCCTTCTTCCCTAATTTTATCTTGAATAAACTGAAATAATAATTAAAGACAGTGGAGTTATAATTTTGAAGAAAAATCCTTTTCATCAATGAGAATTAAGGGCAGTAAAATAAAATCGACATCTTGAACGAATAAGATGTTATTCGCGATCCTACAAACTTAAAAGAATCACTGAAAATTAATTAAGCAGCTTGGTCTCCGACTCAATATGAGTTTATTATCAGGTTCTCTGAAGCACCAAAATTTCCACACATACCTGTAAGATAGTTATAAAGCTTCAGTCTGCCGGTGGTTGGATAGTGAAATTTACAAGCTTTCTCGGACTTCGTGCGGGATTAAAACAGGCGAAGAGCCAACCTCACTCGTAGTCGCTGTCAGATGACAGAATTCTTGGATTCTGTGCTCGACCAGGTATTTATTTAACCTTACTACTATATTTTAATACTAAAGAAAGAGATATATTTGCTCAGATTATCATGCTCAACTTATGGTGGAACATCGGAAATCCGGGCGAATAATCTCACAGATTATTCAAATATTTTAATCTTATGTTTTACTAGAGAGTTGGGTCAGCTACGACTCTGACTAATGATAGGGACTGTCTGAAGTTGATCAAAGGAATGCGAAAGTTCTCAAAACCATAACTCTAATCTTCCAAATTCAGAAAAAAATTCTTAGTTGAATTGAATTTTACTTCAAAATCAAGCAGAGCATTTTTTAGAATTTCTTTTGTTACAGTGGAAGCACAGAATCTAGAAAGATAAATTTCTAGAATTAGGATGAATCAGTCTCTGGTAATACATCTGTGTTCATTTTCTGAGCTTAGACATTAGAGAACATCCATTAATTATGTGAGAATGATTTTTTAAATTTTAGAACCACTCCCCGCCCCCTATTGTAAGGATTTGTAATATTTTTACTTGATATTTCTACTCGATATATCAACAATATATAAATTATTTTCACCGAAAACAAGATTTTCAGTGATCTGAAAGGATTTCAACAGATTCTAAGGCATTTTAAGGTATTTCTAAGAACTAAAAAGCATTTCAAAATACTCGTATAACAAAATTTTTACCGAATTTAACGAGATTTCCAAAGCTTTCGAGGGACTTCATGAGATTTTGAGGAATTAAGAAGCTTTCAGGTTATTTAAAACGATCTTAAAGGATTGAGAGAGGTTTCATAGATTTCAAATTATTTGAAAAAATTTAACGGCATCTCAAAGAAGTGTAAAGTATTTTCACAGTTTTTGAAGGATTTCGAGGGTTTTCCAGGCAGATAAATTGTGTCAAAGGGATTTCAAGAGATTATGTACGATATCCATGAAATGCAAAGGATTCCAAAGAATTTTCATATGATTTAAGAAGTGTGAAGAGATTGACAAAATTTTCGGTAGAACTCACGGGGTTTCAAAAAGATTTCAAAGATTTCCAGGGATTCCACGAGATTCCATGAAAGGTGTACTATAGAGTGGACCAAAAATCGCAAAGTTTGAAAAATTTGGTGCGAACGTGGAAAATCTTGTCCTTTTTTTGAGAAAAAGAAAATCCCTAAGAGAATGTAATCAAATCGCATGAAATCTTGCGCTTCCTCATCGAGGTCAAAGCTTAACCTTTAAATATCTACGTTACTTCCGTGCTCATAAAAAAATGTTTAGGACAATATTAGCCTAATTTTCTGAGCTGAATTCAAAAATATTGTGTAATTTTATATCCAAAAAACTTTAGAGACATATTTTTACATAATTTACTACCTTTTCTGATAACAAAGACATTTAGTGTACACTCAGAAAAAAGATTCTTAGAATCAAAGAAAAATATTCATTGTCTCTTAGTCGAAGAAAAGTTTCTTTGATTCAAAAAAATGGTTTTTCATTCAAATGGAAATTTTTCTTTAACTTAAAATGATTGACTTCATTTTAAAGTTATTTCTGTTAAACGAAAAAGTTATGTTAAGGAAACGATTTTTTAGCTGAAGACCAATATTTTTCTAGCTAGACTTGTAGATATTTCCGATACAAATTCATTTGTTAGATATAAATTGTTTTCAACTTTATTAAGCCCTTAAATATTTATCTTGAAATAAGACAAAGATAATAATATAATTCATATAAAATTTTAATAAAAATAATGTATTTGGTACGAATGAATTCGTATCGAAAATGTCTATAAGTCTAGGAACACTAAAAGTCTTATTTATTAGAAGAAAATATAAATTATGTAAATAATAGCATATTGTGCGTCCAGTGAAAGAAGGAGAAGATTCCGAGAGAGTGGAGTTTGTGGCGCAAGCGTAGCGAGCGCCTTAACATGCTCGAGGGTTCTTCTCCTTCGACCACTAGTCGCACACAGTATTTTATTCAACTACCGCGAGAATTATCTCATTTTGAGGCCCTGTTGAGAGGGGGAAAGTAATAGCTTACCTGATTGATTGACGCAAATATAGCACTTAGAATTCTTCTTAAGTTTTAATTTTGAGCTTATGGCAAAATGGCAGTGTTGAGCAGTGTTGCCAACATAGTCCGCGTTCCGGTTAGATTGCAGAATAGGGGCGTCATCTCTGTTTTGTCAGGAAAAATTTTTCTTTCGGTAACAAACCATTAGAATCTTTGATTGAACCATAAATGAAGCGATTTGACGAGGCAAAAGGTTAAAATTATTGTTACTTCTGTTACTACGATGTCTGAAATATAGGTCTGTCACGATATCGGAATGATTATATTCAACTCACCGTTTAGGTGCCTTCTCGCCCCCACGAGACGTTGGAAAGGGGTAGGAGTTTGACTAACATAATTTTTGTGACCAGTCGAAGGGGTGCTTTCCCGCCCCCACGAGGCGTTGGAAAGGGGTAGGGATTTGACCAACTTTATTTCTGTGATTAGTCTCAGGGATGCCTTCCTGCTCCCATGAATCGTGAATTCCGATATCGTCACAGACCCATATTTGAGACATCTTAGTAACAAAAGTAACAATGATTTTGAACTTTTGCCTCATCAGATCGCTTCATTTATCATTCAGTTAAAGATTCTAATAGTTTGTTACTGAACATTTTTTTTTCCAGGCAAAACAGAGGTGACGCTCCTATTCTGCAATTGCACCCGCCTTCCAAAACGTTATTCGTAGTGAAGTAATAAAATTTCATTATTGTACTAGTAGGAAGACATGTTGATTACTTATACTAATCGTCAACAATCAGGTAATTTGTTATTTTTCCCACTCGAAACGGACCCGAGAATTGAGATATTTCTCGTGGGTGTTGAATAAAAGTCTTTAAAATTTGTTTTCTATAAAATTATACGAGACAAAGAAGCCTTACGTAATGAATGAACGCTCCCGTACTGAATTGAACCACTCCCCAGATCGATCACGAACTGACTACTTAAAACTGGAAAGGAGATCCTACCGTTGAAAAATTGACCCCTGCAGAGGGCTGATAGATAATAATATATACTAACGATAGAAGCTCTTACACCTTAAAATTTTATATTGACATCTTAATTATGGAGAGGAAGACCAAATTTCGTAAATCAGGAAACGCACACCGAATCAAGCCTCATATCCTTTTCTGATTGTTTATTTTCAGTTGAAAAATTTTTTTATTTAGTCAAAGAGTTAAGAATAAGTCACGCAGCTCAATGATTGAGAATTTTCACTTGGAAAGGAGTCACACACCATTAGTTAAGATTTAGTGCTGGGGGGAGTCACACACCTCAGAACTTGGGTTGAAGAAGAATCACGCACCTCAGCGATTGAGAGTTTTGAATTGAGAAGGAGTCGCACATTCATTTACACCGGATCTTCTGTTAAGTGGACCCTTATTTTAAAAGTCAATTGTCTTGAATTATCCTAAATTGAAGTCTTTTCATCTTACGTGACATATTTGGTTTTTCTCCAAAGGTCTAAAAAATAATAAGGTCCACTATTGAATTGCCTTACTTACTCCTATTTTATTAAAAGTTTCATTATTTAGCGACCTTTATTCTTAATTAATTAGTTCTATTTTTCATAATGAGCTATTCATTGCTTATTAGATTATTTGTTTACCTATTCTAAAAATTGAGTTATCAGGCCTAATTCTTAACGACCGAAATGTTCGACCAGGTGTTTAATTCCGCGATTTCTGAGCATTAATCGGAAGCTATTTGATTATTTTTGTGCGTGGTTTAACTATCACGACACACTGAACACCCCGAAGACGAGGCTTATTCGAGCCAATAACCCATGAACTTAATTCTTCAGAAAACCGAAGAACCGAATTTGCAGAGTTTAATATTAAATTCTATGATTTATAAACCTTCAGTCTGGCGATAGTGGGATGGTAAAATTTATAAACTTCCCTAGACTTCGGAAAGGATTGAAACAGACGAAACGCCACGCTCACACAAAGTCTTTGTCCGATCACAGAATTTTTGGATTCTGTGCTTGACCAGGTATTTATTTAAGCTAAAAAAGCTAGTTTCTAATCACTTTATTAATTTTTTCGTGCGTGGTGCGAAATACCACGCCAAATATGGCTGTTCTCGACTGAGCTCAACCCAAAGGTGCTAGCACTCCTGATTTTTGTATATTTTTTTTCATTCCTGGTATGCCATACGACTAGTTTAAGAACAGAAAGAAAAAAATCACCAGACCCATTGTTGATCAAAATGGATTTCTCTTGTTTCTTGCTTCCTCATAAAGGAAGCTTTGTAGTCGTAAAAATTTCAAACATTTCAAAAATGATTCAATTAAACGTCTCTCATTTAATAAATGTCTCATACAACGTTCTAAGCAATTTTCCGGATGTCTGTTTGCGTGTGTGTGTGTTTGTGTGCGGATGTCGCTCTTTTTTGTTAAAACGATAACTTAAAGAAAGGTTTTCTGTAGTAAATCTTTTTTCATTAACGTAATTCAAAGTTGATGTAACAATATAAGAGATTTCTTAGAAAGAGAAGTATCGATTGACCTATAATGTTAATATATTTTATTGACAATTGAGGAAGTCATGGTTATTCATATTATTTTGAAAATCGGTTTTTTAGTTAAACTTTTTTCATCAACACGAGTCAAAGTTGATGTAAAAATGAAAAAGACTTCTTGATTCAAAATAAATTGATTGGCCTGTAATATGAATATATTTTATTGAGGTGCAAGGAATTAATGGTCATTTATAATATTTAAGAAATATGCTTTTTACAGAAAACAACATACAAACAACATCCAAAAAAATGGTTTATTCTTTTTATATGAACAGTCCAAACTAATTTCATTTAGAACACTGATCCCGATTTATCTGTAGAGCTAAGGGCTCTGGATTAAGAGGACAGGAAAGGCCGAATAAAAGTAGTGAATCGCAATTACGCACAACAAATATAGTTTATTCAAATAATCCTTCTAATAGGTTACACTTTAGAGTAGATTCAGATCTTATGATTAAATTTTGAAAGGAAAGCTTCGACAGCAGAATGCAGAGATTGCGAAGGTAATGAGAGGAAAAAGGGAAAGATAGTTGGGTGTCACTTCCTAAATCTTACCTGATAAATGTTCACAGAAAGAAGAAGAGAAGAGGGCATGTCTAAGTTTATTGATCTGAGCTGAATTATTGGGCACGGGACAATTCCGCACCATATCAGGTATGCCGCTCCCCCATTACGCGGCTTCCCCTTTCTGTTCTTTTCAGCGGGAAAGGGGAAGCCGTGTATTTTCCGCGTAGTGGGGGAACGGCATACCTGATCTGGTGCGGAATTGACCGTCGCTCGAATTATTGAATGATATGAATTGGTATCTTAATTATTAATTAATATCGCTGCAAAAAATCGGCGACCCTCGACTTTTGAAGGCAGTAGCTTCGCAGGAGAAAATGTCAGGAGGTTCTAATAACGATTACCCGGATATGCTAAGTTCTCTGAATAAAACGGTGTTTCTTTAATTTTTGTACAATAACTTCGTTCAGAGATGTTGAATAAAATACAAGTGAAAGTGCTGTAGCTAGGCCCACTGCTCAGAGACTTGTACTTTCAGATGACCCCAGAGCTAATAATATGTTGGAAAAATTTGAAAAAATTCGGGCGTGTCCTACAACATGTGTAGAATGCAGTAGAGATCTACAAATTCAAAAATATTTAAAAATGTCGTTTTTGCAAGCATTTTTGTTGAAGGTTTTTATTTAGGGATCGAATGAAGCTATCGCGTCGTGTAATGTCTTAAACTGTAGGGTAATGTACACTGATTCCTATTTTGTTCATAAAACTGAATAAAAATTATATTTCCGCGATAAAAGTCACTCAAAGTAAACTTGAATTTAATGAGGCTAGGCTCGTGCCAAAGTAGTAGAAAAAAGTGTAGAAAAAAAGGTCCATTCCATTTCCCAGTGGCAAACAGACGTTTTTCCCAGATGGGTCTACGACCATTGCTCGTTTAGCAGGGGCATCTCAAAATTTTGAGGTGAGCTGCGCCCTTCTCTCTTTATACAGACAATATTTTGATATTATGATACAGTATTAAGCTTGGACACAAATTTTCTTGTATTTTTCTTATTTAATTTATTATACTTATTTCTGTATTATATTATAATTTTTATTTATTAGGTGAATAATTCTCCACTGAAATACGTGA
>JAUMHM010000005.1:48035001-48051243 GCA_032362435.1 Melikaiella ostensackeni
CCTGGCTGAGGTCGCTGCGTGGTATAGTCGCGTCAAAAAATATCCATGCGCATTACTTTTATAACGAACCCTGTACTCAAATTATCGACAGGAGTCATTTAAATATTTCGTAATTATTCTTTAGGTAATTTCATATCCCTCAAAGCGTTTATGTAATACATACTTGAATCACGCCTTATGAATTTGTTCAGAAAAACTAGTTTAAGAATAATTAAATTCTCACAGGCTCATTAAGGAAAAAAACTCTTCTAGAGCAAAAATGTCAATGTTAATTTCGGCGTATGAGAAATGTGTAATATCAGTAAAGAAAAGGAAGTTGGCATGCAAGGAAGAGGAATTGAAATTGAAGAAGGAAAAATTTGAATTTAAGAAGAAACCCACTAAACTCAAGTTGCATTTTTGCAACAGATATAACCCCAAACCTAAAAGAGTTCCGAGAAAACCCTAATAAAAAAATTGTCCTGTAAGAATTATTATGTGGCGTTGGATAATAAAATATTTAACAGTTTTTCTAATTTTTTTTACATGATTTTTATGATCTATTATAATTATTAATATATTGTACGTTGACTTAGAACCAATCTATTCAGATTATTCCATCTTTCAAAATAGAAAAAGGTAATGATCCAAAATTATAACAAATTCCTAAAAATTACTGACCTTCTCAAATTTGTGGACTATATTTAAATAAAATAGATATCTTTTTGCAAATTGAGTTAATCTTTAATCCTCAATTAAAATAAATCTCAAGTATTCATAGGCAACCCTGCAGCTTGGAACAAATCTTTGCTTAATGCCTCTCTTTTAAAATTTCTTAAAGATCGAAATAAAATCTACTGTCTTATGAGATTTTTTTGTATACTAAAAAAGAACACCCAAAAAGTTCACAACTCAAAAATAGACTTTAAGACTATCCGCTCTTCCGGCTCATTAGAGACTAATGTACCATAAATGTAAAAAACAAAGAGAAAAAAGAGGGAGAAAAAAGAAGGAGTCAACCAAAACCATCCTCACACTCTTTCTTTTCTCCATCTCTTTAATACTACTGGGGACCAACATGTTGTGAAGCCAATTTAAACTTCCTCATCAGGGATAATTTATAAGAAAACAAAAGGCACAAAAATTAATTATATAATAATATGTAATTAATTATAATTAATTTTGAATGTAAACTTGGTACGTGTCTAAAAAAATAGGTTGCCAATAGTTCTTACATACATATGGTAAAAAGATATGATACCCTCGTTACCTATAAAAAATGGTACTCTGAGGAAGATGCCATATAAAAAATATGTGCATATTTTATTCGAACTGTCTACCGTTACGAAATTTTCCGTAACTCTAGCCCTAGCGCTATATTTGATCGGGTTAGTCTTACGGAAAATTCCGTAACGCTAGTCAGTGCCTATTTTATTATGTACCATTGAGTACTTTACTTATAATTTGACTAAGATTTATGTTGTAATTTTTCTAATTTTACCATTTTTACCAATGTTTTTTGTTTTTGTACCTATTTTAGATATTCTTCAATCTACTCTATATTTCAGTTTATCAAATATTCTGTTAATATAATCAAAATGTCATCTTGGTACTTATGAAGAACAAATTAATTTTGCCAGAAGGAGGTACATAAAATTTGAGGTATAATAATTAAATTCTTTTTTCTACCTTCTTAATGTTAGATATTGGACTATATTCTAAATCTGATTTTAAAGGCAGAATTTGGGAAGGAGTCATCTATTGGATACATTGACTGTAGTTCTGGTCAGAATTTTGCCTGTGTACAAATCAATTTTCAATTAAAGAATAAAATAATTTGACTTTGGTTTTTATTCAGAATAGTTCGCCTATGTCAAAATCAATTTCAATCAAGGAATCAAATATGTACCAAAACAACAATTGCTATCAGTTATCTCTGTTTTATTTTCAGGTAATAATAATTTTCTAATATAACAATTTTTCATTTTTATACCTGTTGTTTTCCTATCAATTATCCCTGATGAAAAAATCTTAATTGGCTTCGAAACATGTTGGTCCCCAGTAGTATAAAAAAGACGGAGAAAAGAAAGAGTGTGAGGTTGATTTTGGTTGACTCTTTTTTCTATTTTGTACATTTATTGTACATTTTTCTCTAATGAGCCGGAAAAGCGGATAGTCTCAAAGTCTATTTTTGAGTTATAAACTTTTTGGGTTTTCTTTTTTAGTACACAAAAAATTTTCATAAGAAAGTAGATTTAATTTCAACCTTTGAATAATTGTTAATATATATTTATTTTTGTTTATCCGATATCAGGATTAAACATGAGTGATCTCTGTAATCAAGTGTAGACGAAATAATAGACGAAATGAATACAACATTCTTATTTTGTACTTTAGTTATTTTTCCATCCCTGGCGTATTCGACTGTTCAAAACGAAAAATTTATTTATTACGTGTAAGTAATTGGAGCCTCGGCAAAATAATGTTGGATTGAAAATAATATTTTGTTGAAACGAGATATATGCCCAAGAATTTTCTGTTCTATATCGTAGTATAGTCATTAACCAAACTGTTTCATCACATATTAACATAAACTCAAAGTATTTTTAAGAAAGATTTCAACAAAAGAAATTTTTTATATGATTTGAATATTTTCACTCTCAAACGCTTCCATTATAAAAACGTACAATTTCAAAAAATTGTCCAATTTAAAAAAACCAAATTTTTCAATATTCAATTTTTCCCAGGACTCTTAAGAAATTTTTTTATGCTCTTGAAATCTTTGAAGACTCTTAAAAGCTTGTTTTTTTCGAAATCTTCAAAAGTCTACACTTTGATTTAAATTGTTTGAAATCTTTTGGAGTTTAAAGTTATTTTTGTATAATTTCAAAACTTCTAAACCTTCTAAATATCATTGTTAACTTTTTCAGTGATGAAATCATTTGCAGAATAATAATTGATTTTAGACGACGATTCTGAATCTCTTAAAAATTAAACAATTTACAGATTTTAACGTTGAAAATTGAAATTTTTCAATTCGAAAGCCGTTTAACAAATTTGAACGCCCAATCGATACTTTATCAAATATTTTCAATTTTCAAATAATTTGAAATTAATAGATTCATGATTAAACGCTTTTATTAAATTTCAAATCCTATTAAAACATTGTTTAAGTCTAAGATATTCCATTTTTAACCCATTCATTTTCAAATTTTTTAATTAAAAAAAAATAACGATTTTTTCATATTCATCAATATTTTACTCAATTTAAAATGAGCAATTATGAATCAAATATTCAAAGCTAAATTGCTTGAAATAGAAAGCCGTTTTGTCATTTATTTTTTTTTCAATTGGACGAGGGGAATTTATTTTTAACATTTTTATTGAGTTGTAAGGGAGGATACTTTGGTTTTCAATTTTTTCTGAATTGGTAGAGGGAAATTTTGTATTGTTAACACTTTTCTTGAGTTGGAAGGGAGAAAATTTTGGTTTGCAATCTTTTCTAAATTGGAAGAAAGACATTTTTTCTTTTTAAGACTTATAGAGTTGGAGGGGCGAAAATTTGGTTTTCAATTTTGTACTGAATTAGAAGAACATGTTTTTTTTATATTTTTATTAATGTGAGTTGAAAGGGAGGATTAGTTTCATTTTACAGCATAGAAAATGATAGCGTGGATTTATATTTTTTAACAAAAAATCTTTGAACTGTTCAATTTTATTAACATAAGTTTCAAACTTAAAAATTTGCATTTTAATGGTATTCAATTTAAAATTGTTTAACTTGAAAGTGTTAAGATTTCCATTTTATATGTGTAAGCTATTGAGCGTTTGAATTAAAAAATTTTTAAGCTTCAATTTTAAAAACTTGAAATTCATTAGAGTTTCACATTGAGTGCTTCGATTTGAAGTTCTGTTTTGATTACTTAAATTAAATAATTTTTAATTTTGTGAGTACGTATTACCATAAATCTCTACATAAAAGTATTATATTTTCCAAATATTTCTTAATAAACACTTTTTAAATATTTTTTTGGTAACAGTACTGTTAAATTTTTTAATTACTTTACTCGTGACATTGAAACATTCAATTGGCCATGCGAGAAGATAGGATTTTGTAAATATAAGCAGACTTTTTCCAACGTTTGTCATTGACTTTTGTTTATTATCATGGCAAAAGCCAAATAAATTGCAAACTGTCTTCTTTTAAGCTCAAATGATAATGTTCCTTCAGATTTTTTTTTTTTTTTGAGAGAGAGGTGGTGAGTATGCATTTACGCACCGAGTGTGGGACTCAACCGAAGAAGGTAATGTACTCTTCTTTCTTTGTCTTCTGTTACTATTTCTAAATCTAAACCAAAAATTGGACTTTGAATGTTTATTTTAATTGAACTTTTTCTTAATTGAACAAGATTAGATCTTTATTTTCATATAGATGACTAAAGTAGGGTGACTGTGATTAAGGGAGGAATAGATTTAAGCTGAGGCTGCAACCAGCGATTCAGCAACTTCTACGGCAATGGCTGCTTCTGCTTTGTCTTTTTCGGACGAAGCCGACGAAAGTTGTTGCTGGGCTTTGTTCAGAATCTCTTTGGCTGCTGAGTTGTCGAGGTTCTCAACTGGATGTGCTTCTTCTGCCAGAATCTGAAAAATTAATTCCACATCATTGTAGATCACTTGAAGTAATTTTTAATTTCATTTGGTTAATTTTTAGATCTTTCAAATAATTAAATAATGTAGAGATCTTAAAAAAGAATTGAGTTTTGAATTTGTATGATACCTGTACACTGGAGTCTTCGTTGATCGTGACTGTGCCAGAAGAGACAAAAACTTTTTTCGTTTCGCCACTTTGTTCGAAAACAGTCACCACTCCGGGTTTTAAAACTGCTAGGGTTGGTACATGTTTTGGCAAAATACCAAAGGATCCGGAGAAAGAGGGAACGTCGACCTGGCGAACGTCTGCTTGGTCATAAAAGACCTGTAGAAAAATTAATATTGCATAGTTTCGTTTAATTTTGCTCGAAGATAACAAATTTGCAGTTTTAAATTTCCTAAAGTATTCCAAAATACAAAGCATCCAAATTACAAATAATTGAATTGTATTCAAATTCGAAAATTTAGGAACGAAAGTATCAAAATTAAAAATCAGAATTAGAAAAAATGAATAGAGATTGAAAAACTTCCAAATTATTAGGATTAGAAAGCTTGTAATGTTTGAAGATTCCAGTTTAGATGCTTAAAAAGTTACTATTGTATTAAATTCTGAAAGGATTGTCGACCCCTTACATAACCTTAGAACAGCAAAAAGTTGCATAAAAGCAGGAAAAATAAAACCAAATTACGCTCATCATCCGTTGGTGTGCCGCCCGTTTGTGTGACGACTTCTCGGTCGTTCACGCTTGACTGCTTCTGCCCCCCCCCCCCTGTGCGTCCCTTGACGGCCAATCCTAAAGCTCATCGCACGGACAGACAGTGACGTATCAGACGTTGTTTACTTCGCGACGCATATGCTTTTGTGTGTTTAAATCAGTAATTAGTTTTTCCATATTATGGCTGAACCAAAGAAAAAACTTTTCTGTGAGTGAACGACAAATCTCTAATTTTGCAACAAATTAAAAACGGCGAATCAAGAAATGTGATCTTAAATTTAATGAATACAAAATTAGTGAACGTTTACTACGCAAAATTGTTCAGTGCGACGATGAAGTTATCAATAAATCCAACGACTTTGAGTTGAAAAACAAAAGAAACCAATGAGATCTGCTAAGAATGCTAAAGTAGAGGCCGCTTTATTGAAATGATTTATCCAAAAACGAGACTCGTGTCAATCGATTTCGGCGACGATGCTTCAAGAAAAAGCTTGAATTTTTAATGAAATGCTAAAGGGGCCAACAACCTTTGAAGTAAGTTAAACACGTATGCATTCGAAGATAAATATTGAATTTAGCAATAATATAACAATAATTTTAACCAGTTTACCGGTTGATGCATGATTTTCCAATTCGGCATAACAATGATACATAACCTCAAAAAATGACAGCTGTTAATATTATTGTTATTATTATTATGGTAATCAATTTTAATTTTATGAATTGCTCACTATATTTAATTACATGATTAATTAATGATTATGTATTATGTGCTGTATCGATACATTTGCATCGATGTTTTGATAAATTTTGAAAGAATGTGAAAGTACTAAGGTGCCGGGTTCAGAAACTATATATATGTACTATATATACTATATACGGTCCTGAGTGTTTACTCACTCGTCGCTGTAAATCCGGTTGAAACTAGATTTTAATAGCTACCGTTACTGTGCCAACTAGACCCGAGAGCGGCAAACTAACGGGAGATGATTGTACTCTTATTCAACAAAAGCTCATTTTATTTATTGGAACATACTCTACAAATCTGTTCGCTGAATTTGATTAAAAATCATTTTTTTAGAAACTGCAGACTATAAAAGTTTGTTTATTTAATAAATCCTTAAGAAACGATTTTTAATAAAATTCAAGGAACAGAATTGTAGAGTATGCTCCAATAAACAAAATGAGCTTTTGTTTAATAAAATTGGATAAAAATTACGAAAGAAAACCACAAAATGTCAAAAAAAACTCTTTAAAAAAATGTCAAAAAACATCTAAAACCACAAAAAATGTCGAACAATTGAGGCTCCGGATGCAAAAAGGAGATATAGAATTATTTTTCTGGAGTGGGGAGGCCCCTGAGCACTCGGAAATAAAGTCTTGAATTTTCATTTTTTAAATATGTATCCTGAATGAAAATTTAATTTCGCATCTTTTTCTCCTTTAAAAAAAATGGTAGCCTTTTTATTTTTCGTATTATTAACGAAGAACGGTTTTTTTTCTCTCAGTAAAATATTTTGATTTTTTTCACTTCAACTCGCAACGAAATGGAAAGTTTTCGATATTTTGTAATAAAACTTATCAGAAATATGCATTGTCATTTTCTGCGACCCATGACGTCAGCGAAAGTTCAAAATGTTTATTTAAAAAATTGTTAATAATTTTTTTCCAGGACGATGCAGAATTCGTGTACAAACAACTTCTAGCGTTTCGGGAGTCGAGCGAATTTTGAGCAAGCGAAAACTGTCAGTGAGAAAGTTGTTCAGAAAGGTTCAACGAAGTTCTCTAGAAACTTTCAGCTAGTTAACAAACTGTTGATGTTTTAATTTGTCGGTGCGATAGATTTTCTCCCGCGTAAACTACGCCCCGGCCAGTAAACGGCTACCCCAGCCTCAAGTTCAACTGTGCCTTACAGCCTGTCGAGATTTTGTAATTAAAATACGAGGAATATGGAAAATCATGGTTTATAATAAATAGTTCTTCTTCTTTGCTAAAAATATTTTGATGTTGTGACTTCTAGGAACATGGACTTCATAAAAGTCCTAAAAATAATGCATCTCTCTACATTTTCTTTTTGTATTCGGCGTGTCCTTCGTCTGACCTCTATTTGTAGATATGCGTATATAAGCTTGTGGGTTGTTTCTTTACCAAAATTAAAAATATCAGTTTAGTTCAGTCTTTCGATTAGCAGAGTAGATCGTTAAAATATTACGTGCTATACAAAATTCTATTTTATACATGTAGTGAAATTTTCCAATTAAATAATGGAAAACAATTTGAAACCTACGAATGGTAGAAAACGAACAAAGCATGAGAGTTTGTGGTAGAGAAATCTTAAATGTAGCAGATATGCGGTATGTAATAATAAATTAGTAAATTCATTCTTGCTTAAAATAATTGAAGAAAGTCTTAAAAAATTTTTTAAATGTATTTTCAAGTATCGCCGTAATGTTAATGAAGACATTATCAAATACATAAATTATTATTGTGTAGGAGAAAATGTGAATCATAGAGAAAAATAATAATTTGATAAATATTTTATTCTTGGTCCAACTATTTTTGAAAGCGCTTTTTACAAAATCGAAAAAATAAAATGAAACAACGCGATTTTGTGAAATATGTTTGGAAATTATTACAAAAACACTTCAAAATACCAAGAGTTGTAGCAGTCTAAATATCATTTTCAATCTTTAGATTTTCCATGTGCACACTAAATTGTTGTATTTGAACTTGAATTTTATAAATTGGAATATCATATTATTTCTCGAAAAAATCTATCGTAAGTACAATACATATATTAGAAATACGTGAAAAGTAGATTCTTGCACGCAGTGTTGAACAATTAATTTCTCAAATTTTAAAAATGAACGGTGTCTTAAATATTGTAATGTTATTTTACAATAAAGCTACATGCGATTTTTTTTCTCCATATTTCAGGGCCAAGAGTGTATTTCAAGTTTTTCACATAAAATTGTTCCAAGCAGAGAACTAAAACCCAATCAGATATGTTGTAAACAAAACTGCGGGAGTATGTGCTCAGATACACTGCAGCAAAGCTTAAACAAAAAGTTTTGGGAATTGCAAGATTACCACAAGCAGAATCTCCTTCTTTCTTCGATGATGAGGTACAAAGATCCTGCTGGTTTCGGAAGTGTGGTACGCCAAAGACTTATTAAATGGGACTATTTTTTTCCAACTGATAAGAGATATATCCCGGTTTGTATAACATTCCTATGTAATGTTCTGAGTTTGAAGAGAAAGCGATTGGAAACTGTCCAAAAGAAATTACTAGGTAATGAAAGTTTCGATGATTTGAGAGGAAAGCATAAAAATCGAATAATTAAATTATCTGAGGAAATGCAAATTTTAATTAGACTGCACTGTGAGAGTATACTACACGAAGAATCACATTACACCAGAGAGTCCTCCTTAAAATATTTTCTTAAAGCGGGATTAAATCTGTCAATACTGCATGAACAATTTTTAGATTATTACGAAATAATGAAAGGGGATCTCAGCGTTCTTTTAAAAAAATCTACATACTGTAAATTCTTTAATCGTAACCTTAATTTTACGTTTAAAAGGCCGCGTACTGACGTTTGCAGTAAATGTTACGAAAGCGACTTGCAGCAAGTAGAATCTCAGGAAATTATTCACCATAAAGAAGAAGTAAAGGAGTGTCATATTTTGAGAAAAAGGCTATCATCAGAAGAAAATGTTTTCCGTTGTGAGTTCGACTATGCTCAAAATTTACCTTTGTCCAAAATTCCGGTATCAGATCAGTTTTACAAGAGATTACTTTGGTTGTACTTGTTTAACGTCCACGTGTTCGGTTCTGGAAACAGTTATATGTTTTCTTTTCAAGAGGGAAGTGCTAAGAAGGGCGCAAATACCATGTGCAGTTTTCTAGATTATGCAATCGAACACGAATACAATAAAAATTGCCACAAAAAAAAAGTATATCTTTTTTCAGATGCAAGTAGTGGGCAAAACAGAAACTACACGGTATTTGCGTACTTATTGACACTATCCATTCATCTTGAGACTGATATCTGGCACGTGCTTCCAGTTCGTGGTCACTCTTATTGCCAAGCAGACCGGAATTTTGGGATGTATTCTCAAAAGAAAAAGAAAATGGAGAGAATCGCAACGTCGAGTGAGTACATAAACCTCATTAGGAACGCTCGAGATCTCGAGTGATTCACCATGGTTGAATCAGCAAATAAAATTTTACACAATTTTGAGGATTCATTTAGAAAAAAGGTACAGCATCCAAAGGGGATGAAAATAAGCAAGGCTTATGTGATTCACTACTTACCAACTAGTAAAGTAGAAACTTTTAACAATTACGGACTCGAAAATCCTTTGTCATTTACGGTAGAGCCACAAATTAAATTAGCTGAAATTGAAAAAGTACCCCCTCCAATCGTCGGAATCACTAAGGCTAAAATGAACGATGTCAAAAGTCTTTTGCGTTACGTATCTCGTGAAGGACAAGAATTTTTCAATCGTTAAATTACGAACGTTAAATTAGTTGACGAATTTATTATCTCATCGGACGAGGAATAAAGTAGGTATAGGTTTATTCATTTGAAAATACGGAGAGATGTTACATAATTATTATACCTGGAATCAAAAAACATCAATTTATATATTGAAAACCACTTTTTGTTATCAATAAACAATTATTTGTATACGTACTGTGTTTTTAATTACAAAATCTCGACGGGTTGTAAGGCACAGTTGAACCTAAGGCTGGGGTAGCCGTTTACCGGCCGGGGAGTAGTTAACGCGGGAGAAAATCTATCAAGCCGGCAAATTAAAACATCAACAGTTTGTTAACTACTATTCCAATTGAGCTAAAACCTTCCAGAAAATTTTTTTGAACCTTTCTGAACAACTTTCTCACTGACTGTTTTCGCTTGCTCAAAATTCGCTCGACTCCCGAAACGCTAGAAGTTGTTTGTACACGAATTATGCAGTCTTGAAAAAAATTTATTTACAATTTTTTGAATCAACATTTTAAACTTTCGCTAACGTCATCGGTCGCAGAACATGACAATGCATATTTCTGATAAGTTTCATTACAAAATATCGAAAACTTTCCATTTCGTTGCGATTTGAAGTGAAAAAAATCCAAATATTTTAGGGAGAAAAGAATAGTTTTTCGTTAATAATACGAAAAATAAACAAGCTACAACTTTTTTTATGTGGAGAAAAAGAAAGAGAAAGACTCTAGCAAAATAATTCGATATCTCCTTTTTGCATCCGGCGCCTCAATTATCAGACAAATAATTTTGACACAAACTAATTGTTTCTATAAATGTTTTGCTACGCCCTCCAAAATGCATTGAAATTCATTTTGGTTCAATTTTTACTGCTTTTAGAAACCCTTCGGCAGTTTGAGATTATGTAGGTGGTCGAAAAAGAATCTTTGATCAAATGATCCGTTTGAAACAATACATTTAAAAAATTACCTGATGAGCTTCGTGCTGTAAAAGTTTGTTTATTTAACAAATTCTAAACAAGTGTTTTCAAATAAAATTCAACGAACGTAATTGTAAAGTATGTTCCAATAAACAATATGAGCTTTTGTTTAATGAGATTGGATAAAAATCACGATTGATCAGTCACATTAAAGAAAAACACGAAATGTCAGATAACTATTATCAGACAAATAATTTTGACCCAAACTCATATTTTCTAATAAATGTATTGCTGCCTCTACGAAAATGCATTGAAACTAATTTCGGTTTTATTTTTCCTGCTTTTACAAACCCTTCTATAGTTTGAGGTTATGTAAGGGGTCGAGAATGCTTAAACAATCTTTAATAAAATGATCCCTTTCAGATAAAAATTTGAAAGATTACCTGATGGGCTTCGTGTTTTTCTTTAATCTTACTAAACAATCGTAGTTTTTATCTTACTCTTATTAAACAAAAGCTCATTTTTGTTTATTGCGAAATACTCTACAATACTGTTCGTTGAGTTAAATTAAAAACAAATTTTTGTAGAAAAAAGTTAGTTTATTTAACAAATCCTAAGAAAATTATTTTTAATGAAATTCAACAAACAGAATTGTAGAGTATGTTCCAATAAACAAAATGAGCTTTTTTTTAATGATTGGATAAAAATTACGATATTAAGTAAAATAAGAAAAACACGAAATGTCAAATAACTATTAAAATAAGACACATAATTTTGACACAAACTAATTTTTATGTAAGGGATCGAGAATTCTTAATAATCATTAATAAAATTATCACTTTCAAATAATAAATTTTAAAAATTACCTGATTAGCTCCAGCAAATGTGAATTTCATTTCATTGCCAGAAGCCTCGGCAGCAAAGGTTCGAATTTGAGAACGAAGGGAGTTCAAACAGGGTCGCAAATTTCGTGCAAAAACTGCCATTTTTGATATTCTGAAAATACAATTCATATTAATTTTAATCTCTTCAAAATTAAACTTGACACGATGAGTTACATCATAAGGCTGAAAGAAAAGATGGATAACCTTACTTTCAGTGCGTTTTTGACAAGTTTTTCTAAGAAAGAATCCGAAAACATTCAAGTCGCATATTTAAAGTTAACAGTTGCACAATAAGCAATTATATTTTTGGTAGCTTACCTTTTTCTGTGTTAATCCTACTTTTTAAGAAACAAAATCACGGAGGCAGCAAAAGCGCCACCAGAAAAAATATTGCAAAATATTGTTTGCGCTTGCGCCGTCTGCTAGAAAGATTTTTAGGCGCTACCTGGAAGTGGCGGGAGAAACCAGGGAATTTCAAATCGTAAGCGTTCGAAATTGAACATTTTCAAACATACTTCAGAAACTGAACAATTCTCAATTCCATAATTATTGCAATCTTTTCTCTTTCCTATGGACTTTCTTGTAAAATGTTTAAATTTGATCTATTTCCTTAAAATTATTTAAAATTTTCTTACAAATTATAAATATTTGGTTTGAGAATAATACTCATACGATTATAACCGATTTCTGGCAGATTGTTAGCAACATTTTTCATTTAAAAATTTTATTTTTCACATTTTTATTTATTTATTGCATGATTGTAAATTGTAGCGCATATTTACATTTCAGAATTGCATTTGAAATAAAGAAATTTTAACTTTAAGGTTTTATTTCTAACATTTAAAATTTTTCCATTTTCACGAGTTCAAAAATTGTTCTATTGTAGTATTTTTAATTCTGAAAGTTTAATAATTCATATCATTGAACTTCGAACACGCTGCACTGAAAACTTTCCAGTTTGATAAATTTAGCCGAACAATTTTCGATTTTTAAGATTTTCAGTTCAAAATTGTTGAATTTTGTTTAAAATATAATATTAATGAACTTTTACGATATAATTGGACATTTTTTAATTGCAAACATTTTCAATAAAAAAGATTGCAGGAAATTATAAATTTGTTTAAAATTTCTGGGAAAATTTTAAATGATTTTACTATAAAAGATTCGTTTTAAGTTTTGAAGATTTTAAAATATGACGAAAAACAATCTGGAAGATTTTAAGATGATTTTTTTTATTTTGTAGGATTTTAAAAAATTTTAGGAAAAATTTGAATCATTTCAAATGATATTTAGAAGTATTAGAAATTTTTAAAACATTCTAAAATAATTTAAAACTTGAGAAGATTTCAAAATCATAGATTTTTGATGAGATTTCGAACAAAAAATGTAGAACTTTTTAAAGATTTTGAAAGTTTTCAAGAGAATGAAAAAATTTTATTCAAATACCTGGGAAAACTTCTTATGATTTTTAATTTTGAAAAATATATTTTTAAGCGAAAATTCAAAGATTTCGAAAGATTTCAAAAGATTTCCAAAAATGTCAAAAAAGAATCTGGAAGATTTTAAGGCAATTTTTTTAATTTTGCAAGATTAGAAAATTTTAGGAAAAAATCTAGTTCGTTTAAGAGATATTTAGAAGTTTTTGAAGTTTTGAAATTATTCTAGAATAATTAAAAACTTTAGAGGATTTCAAAAAATTTAAAACATAATATAGATTTTTAAAGATTTCGAGAAAAGTCGTTTCTTAAGAATTTTGAAAGGTTTCAAGAGAATAAAACAATTTTCTAAGATTCCTGGGGAAAATGAAAATGATTTTTTATTTCGAAAAATGAATTTTAAGAAAAAATTGCAAAAGATTTCAAAACATTCGAAATGATTTCCTAAAATTTCGAAAAAGAATCTAGAAGACTTTGAAGAAAAAATACTCAATTTTGCAACATTGCGAAATTTTCGAAAAAGTTCCAGTAAGTTTAAGAGATATTAATTGTACTTAACAATTAAAAAAAGATGAAATTGAACTCATTTTAAATTGCATCATGTCATGTGGTATGAAATTTGTGATATTTCAAGTGACTGTATAGATTTTTCTTCTAAAAATTTGCAAAATACCCGGTTAAAAAATTCATTCACTGTCATTTCCCGGACTCGAAAAATTCCAGGTCATTTCCCGGTTTCTCGGTTCAGTGGCCACCCTGTAGTTTTTGTAAAAGGTATATAACTTTTTCAATAACTCATTTGAATTTGTATGTTGATTCAAGTTGGTAAACAAACAACCTACATAAATTTTTATCTTGTAAAGCGTATTTATTGGTGACTGGTTAAAAGGCGAAATTTTTTAAACATAATTGTACCTATTGTTAGGTACATCGAAGTTATCCAATTATTCAACAATAAGCGCAAATGGCAAAAATATCTACCGAAAAATTCACACTGATTAATATAACACTTCAGTTCCTAAAACAAATTTAACAATCAAAATTTTCATAACAGCATCAAACAATATATATAACGATTTCATGACGGACTAAACTTTAAATGATGGATTTAAAATTCCCTAGTTTTACTTTTTATCGAGTCCTGCAACTTCGAACGATTAACCTTTGGCTATTTATCACGGAAGGGATTCGAGGATTCAGTACTTTCATCGTAAACATAGAAATGTAACAAAAATGGTAAATAAATATATCGCATCTCGACAAATTCTACTTTAACATAAGGTGGCTCTAAATTAGATCACAAATCGTGATTTTTTGTACATTGTAGATTCATTCAGGTAAAACGTTTTGAAAATAAACTACTAGTTCAATTTTGAATTTAAATTCAAATGAGTAAATAACAAGCGAAGAAAATAGATTTTTCCAAAATAACAGTTTTAAATTGTTCTACCCTAAATCTAGAAACAGGTACAGTAAATATCGCGTACCCAAGCTCTCTTTTACAATAAAAAGCTTATAACAGAAGTTAATACAGTATTTACATAAAGTCCCAAATTCTCCATGACACTTGATTTTTTCTAATAAAAAATAAATTCTATCAAAACTCCCTTCTCAAGAAATGAAGCGATATAAATTATTTTAAATAAAAATTAGGGCATAATGTGTGCCTTAGGGTGGTCCAAAAAATCTACTCTCGACAAGGGGGCAACGTACCCCCCGCTTCCAATTTTTTCCATTGCCGAGAAAAAAAATTTCCCCCAGTTTCATTCCAATCGGTTAATATTAACACATGCTGCCTGGCCCCGAAATTCCCATCAGATGTTTAAACAATTTTTTTTTCTCAAGACTTGGAAATGAATTTTTTTCTGTAATACATGCGGCTATTTGTCATTCTTAACAGTAATACTTTTTTATTGAGACATTTTGAAATTGTTTAAACAATTTTACAATCCACATGTAACTTTTCATGGAAAAGAGGTAAAAAACTCTAGTTTTCAAAAACTTGGTTAACTGTGTCGCGTATTATTGAATATTTACGTCATTCAGATGTTGCAACAGTCGCTTGAACAATTTATACTCGTTCAAATAACTTTTTTCACAGTAAGTCATTAATACTTCGTACTCTTAGCACAATTTCATTCCAGAACATTGATATTAAATTCTGTTGTTCTACAAATTATTATTTTTTTTACATTCTCATCGAAGAAGGTATTAGATTTGTGTAAAATTTGACCCCGCCCCCCCGTTTTTGTCAAATGTCCACGTTTTGAGACCCCCTGAACCCGAAAAGCAAGTTTTTACGAATGTGTCTGTCTGTCTGCCTATGTCTGTATTCCTGTCTGCATGTCTGCCTGTCTGTATGTCTGTCTGTGAGCACGATAACTTTCGAAAGAATGAATTTATTGAATTGGCCTTTGGTACACTCTTTGAGTATCGAAAACTAAAGATCAAGTTCGTTAGCCAGCCATTTTGGATAAAAATTCAAAAAGTTAGAGGATTTTCAAAATTTTTGAGCATATTTTTTTTCAAGATTTGAAAACTATATGTACGGCTATTCGTAGTACTTAAAAAGTCGAACATTTTATCCTCATGACTTTTTTCGATAAAAAAAAATGATGAGAGTTATAGCATTTTCAAAATTCAAAAAAAGGAAAGAAAATGAAATTTTCAAGCCAAACAATGCACGATATGAAGAAAAGTCAAGAGTAGAAAAACGTTTATTTCTGAAAGCCCCACAAGACTATCGTAACAAAGTTTTAAATTTCAAAAAAATTCGAAAATTCAAATTTTGAGCCAAATAACGCAAGATACGAAATTAAGCTGTGATTTCAAGATTGTTGTTTTTACGAAGATGCATAAGCTTTCTCGTAAATATTTTTTGTTAGGAGGAATAGTTTGTATTTAAAGTATGGAAAATGATATTGGCATATTTTATTTTAATTTTCGAGCCAAACGACGCAGGTTAAGAAAAAAGTCAGAAGAGTAGAATTTGTGCTTCTAAAAAGTCAAATAAAATTGACGTTATACATTTCTCTATAAAACCAATCGTAAATCATTAAGATAATCATTAATAGTCTTTTTAACTATTTATTTGTATATATTATACGGCGAGCGCAGAAAATCGTGCGCGAATATTATGATGAGAATGTA
>JAUMHM010000005.1:48051343-48061597 GCA_032362435.1 Melikaiella ostensackeni
GAGAATGCACACTGAAAGACAATGAACTAAACCATAAATTGACTCATAATAACAAAAAACATGACCGAAAATTCGCTAATATAATTCAAACTCAAGTTGATATACAAAAACCACATTTAAACCTCCGCTCAGTTCTATTACACGAAAAACCTGATCCTTGGTTTCTTAATATCTCAAAAATTGATATACCACAAGACGTCGTTAACATTCTTAGATTAGGTGAGGGTTTTGTTAACAAGTTTGGGGAAAAAAAGTTCATTCAATTATTAGAAATAGTAAAAGATGTTTAAACTAATGTTGAAAAAATACCAAATAACAAATTACAAGAATTTAGGTGTAAACTTTCAGGATTGTCAAATTAATTTCTTGCAAACAACTGTTCATAATAGATTATTGATGAAGAATTGAATAAGGGATACAAACTAACTACAGATTTTTTGAAAAATAATCCACATATTTTTGTGACTGAAGCGGATAAGGGCAACATTACAATAGCCATTTTTGAAACTGAGTATGTGAAAAAAATGCTTGAAATCCTAGAAGATAAAGATAGTTTTGATCGTATCGAAAATGATCCTACAAAAGAATTACAGAAAGGAACTTTCAGGGTTCCGAATGAATTTAGAGTAAAAGGTTATTTAGGTAACGTGAAAGTATGTGATATTGATAAAATCAATACAGTTTTCTCCTCATCCTATGGCCTAATTAAAGCTCATAAAAATAATTTTCCATTAGTAAGACCAGTATTATCAACAATAGGCTCTCCAACCAGAAAACTAGAAGAATTGCTTTGTAATATCATTAAAAAATCAATAACAATTTCTAAACTTTCAGTTAAAAATAGTAATGCCTTTCTCAAAGTCGTTGCTGAAATCACGATTCCATAAGATCATATTTTAGCTTCCTTTGAAGTAGTTGCGTAGTTTCCTAACAAATTTTATAATCAAAAATTCAGGACACCAATAGGTTCCATTCTCTCACCTGTTTTAGCTGAAATTGTCATGGATGATTTAGAGAATCAACTTTTAAAAAAATGGAAAATCTTGTTAATAAAGATTCAGGAAAAATTGGTTTTAAATGTCTTTCCTATGCTAGATATGTGGACGACTCTGTATTATGTGTGGATGCAAGCAAAATTGAAATACTTCCTAACGCTTTTAATAGTGTACACCCAAGGTTACAATTCACTTTAAAAATTGAAAAAAGATAGAAAAATTAGTTTTTTAGACCTAACAATAATAAACACTGATGAAGGTAAAATCCTAACTGATTGGTATAGAAAACCGACCTTTTCAGGACGTACACTGAGTTTTCTCTCGAATCACCCAATACAGAACAAAATTGGGGTTATAAAAAAAACATGGTAGGCAGAGCTATAAAATTTTCACATGAAACTTTTCATGCAAAGAATCTTGAAACGTGCAAACAGATTCTTCTTCTCCAAAATCACCATCCATCCTTTTCCATTGACAAACATACAAAAAACAGAATTTATTAGATAAAAAGGAAAGATAACAACCTAAACAACAAGGAAACTAGGGATTTCGATGGGTTGCCTATATATATATTTGAAGATTTCTTTTAATTGAGTTTTCATAACAAATATTGACTCAATTTACTAAAGGAGATCTATTTTTTACTTTAATCTCTTTGTTGAAGAAAGAACATTCTCTTCACATTAGCAATTCTTAGAAATGTGTTATTGATTCGGATTATCAGCAATTTTTTATCTCTTTGGAAAAATTGTGAATAATCTGAATAGATTGGTTCCGAAAATGATTAAAAATTATTCCCTCTTGATAGTGCTTTGAAGTTTAAAAATGCCTTTCAAGATAACTGCAATGACTTCTAGTCTGAAAAGAAACAGTCGAGGTATGAGAAGATAACAAGAATTGATAATTTGTTTATAGAAATGTTCAAAAGTTATTAACTTATGCTAGTTTTTAGTTACTAACTATAGATTCTATGATAAACCTTGGCATCTGCGATGAAGAATTTCTTCTATTACAAACCGCAACAGTTATGCATTTTTTAAAAAATAATTTATAATTATAATTTTAAATATTTATTAAGTAATTTTTGTTCTATGAGTACAATAATTCTAGCCAACTGTACAACTTGAAGTGCAAAGACTTAAAAATCATAGTAAATGAAATTGAAAATGCTGTAGCTAAATAATTTGAATTCAGAGCCTTCGATATTAAAAATTTTAGATTTGAATGAAAAATTGAAGAATTTCTAAATTCATAAAAATACAGAAATTTTGATTGAAATGTTGGCTACTTTTTTATTTCTTTAGATCCATATCATTCTCTATGGGAATTATAATTATCGATCATAATAATAAAAAACTTCCTTTCATTATCTAATTTATTTGCATTTGAAAGAACTCCTACCAACAAAACAATAATTGATGTGTAATAATTGTAGAAATTATTTCCAGTGACAATTGATTCAAATTACGGCATAATCATTATCCCACTTTTTTGACACGTAATGTGAAATAATAAATAATCAATGACAGAAAGTGAAGGGTGTGATTACATTCAGAAAAAGTCTTTTTACGCAATTATTATGAGTATGCCAATGCACTATTTCAATTTATGATGCATAATTTTCCCTAATAGCGGAAAACGCCGGGAGCATAATAAATTCCTGCAAGACACGCGATATCTACGATCGTGCTTACATATCGTTTCGTTAGACTTACGTAGACTAATTTATATATTTTCTTCTGAAGATTGAACTGAGCAAATGCATCTGAAAAATACATAAAAACAAGTAAAAACCTGAGAATAGAAATATAAAAGGTGAGTAAACAATCGATAATTGGCCTTCAGGAAGTTTCATTTTCTTTTGCATTTCTTTCTAGTTGGTGTTTATAAACCATAGAACTATCTTCGCATTTCTGTACCATTTAATTTACTGACCTTACCATGTAATTTACTTCAATGAGATTTGCATAATTTGTCTATTTAGAAAATATCTGATCGAGAAATGAACGTTCAATCAATGACTCTCGAAAAGTCTATTAGTGAAATGGAAAATTCACAAACAGAATCGAACATTCATTGTTAAATTACTCTTGATCATTGACTAAAGTTTCTATTTATTCAGAATTGTCGGTTTTTGTCGTGTCCGCAGGCTATTCTGATACTGAAACGCACTTTTCTAAAGTCTACAATAAAATAAGCAGCTGCTTTAATTTTGAAAGTATTGCTCTCGATTAAGTTGCTGACGGAGGAAATGGTTTATTCATGTATTGCCGTAGAAGGCATTTCATTCGTATCCTATAAAACTTACGGAACGCCTAGTTTACTCTGAAGTTATGTACTTTCTCAGGTAATCACAAGTAATAAGTAATAAGTAATAGGCTGTGTCTATGTGTACCGAACAAATCCGCAATTTCTGTACAACTAGTCCCTTTCCCAGGGCTAGTTGTAAAAAAAAACGGCTATTCGCACGGAAATTTCAGTACACGTAGCCACGATCAAAGCAATGAGTAATAAGTAATAAGTAAATAAGTAGTAGGTGATAAATAATAAGTAATAAGAGAAGGGTTAATTTGTCGGACTTTTGGTGTACACTAGATTGCAAGATTGTATGGGATTGTAATGGACAGCATATATGTGACTGAAAGATATTGCATGAGAATGCAAAAAATTCCATGAGATATTGCAGGAGATTGCATGGGATTGCACGTGATTGCGGAAGATTGCATTAGATACCATGTGATCGCACGAGATTCCACGGCATCAGACGAAATGTTATAGAGAATGCATGGGATTGCATCGAGATTGTACGGGATTACAAGTGATTGTAAAGGATTGTATAGGGTCGCAAAGGATTGCAGGAGATCGCATGGAGAGATCTAAAGTAATGAGTAGGTAGTAAGTATTAAGTAATAAGTGAGGGGGTAATTACTCTGATTTTTGGTGTATACTAGATTGCAAGATTGCATGGGATTGCAATGGATTGCATATATATGACTGAAAGATATTGGATGAGAATGCTGAAAATTCCATGGGATATAAAAGGAGATTGCATGGGACTACAAGGGATTGTAAAGGATTGCATGGAATAGCAGAGGATTGCACGAGATCCCTCGGGATCACACGAAATTTTATGGAGATCGCTTGATATTTTATGGCCACGGCCAAAGATGAGTAGGTAATAAGTAAAAAGCGAGGAGTTAATTACGCGGATTTTTTGTGTACACTAGATTGCAAGAGTGCATGTGATTGCAATGGATTGTATATATGTGACTGAAAGATATTGCATGAGAATGCAAAAAAAATTCATGGGATATTACAACAGATTGCATGGGATTACAAGGGATTGTAAAGGATTGCTGGGATTGCAGGAGATTGCACGACATTCCACAGGATTGCACGAAATTTTATAGAGAATGCACGGGATTGCATCGAGATTGTATGGGATTACAAGTGATTGTAAAGGATTGCATGGAATCGCAAAGGATTGCAGGAGACTGCATGAGATTGCGCGAAATTTTATAGAGATCCCAGGAGATTTTATAGCCACGGCCGAAGTCATGTGTAGGTTATAAGTAGTAAGTAATAAGCGAGGGGTTAATTGCTGCGATTTTTGGTGTACATTGGATTGCAAGATTACTTGGGAATGCCAAGGATTGCATATATGTCACTGAAAAATATTGCATGAGAATGCGAAAAATTCCTTGGGATATTGCAGGAGATTGCATGGGACTACAAGGGATTGTAAAGGATTGCATGGAATTGCAGAGGATTGCACGAGATCCCTCGGGATCACACGAAATTTTATAGAGATCGCTCGAGATTTTACAGAGGCTGGATGATATTGCATCGAGATTGTATGGGATTGAAAGAGATTGTAAAGGATTGTAAGGAATCTCAATGGATTTCATGAGATTGGATGAGATCGCGCAAAGTTTATAGAGATTGTCCGAGATTTTATACAGATTGCATGGGATTGCATTGAGACTATAAGGGATTGTAAAGCATTGCATGTGATCGCAGGAGATTGCATGCAATTTTATAGATATCGTACCAGATTTCTATCGCGACTGCATGGGATTGTATCGAGATTACTAGGGATTGTAAAGAATTGCACGGAATCTCAAAGGACTGCAAGCGAATGCATGAGATTTCACGAAATTTTATAGAGATCGCCGGAGATTTTATAGAGATTGCATAGGATTGTAAAGGATTGCATAGGGTTGCACGGCATTGCACAATATAATACAACAAAGTGAAACAATGTGAAAGATTTGAGTTTTTATAAAAATTAAAAAGGTTTATTTTGAAATTGTTAATCTTTATACTTTTTTCAATTTAACCATTTAATTTTTAATACTTCATAGTCAAAATTAAAGAAACTTTTGAGAAATTTTAAGCGTTTAAAGAAATTGTTCTATATCGGTCGCTTTCAGAATAAAATTGTTATGTTCTTTTTGGAGAACTTCATATTTAAGGTGGTGAAATTACGATATTGTTATTGGTTTTATTTGCAAATATTTACAAGTGTTAAGTTTTCTGTTTTCAATTAAATTATAACAGTTATTCGAGGTTACCTTCAATTTTGAACGCTTTCAATTTTGAATAGTTGCAGTTGCTATTGTTCAACTTTTTACTCATACCAATTTGAAATTTTGTGATATTTAACTTTTCAGTTTTGATTAAAAGTCGACATTTTTAATTTTTCAATATCGAATGCATTCAAAATTAAAATGTTTAACTTTGAAAAGCTTCAAACTGATATTTTTTATATAGCTTCCTTTTCATTTTGAAGGCTCATTTATATTCCACATTCTTCAATTTAAAATTGTACAATTCTACCAATATTTGAATTTTTATTTGAACGTATAAATTGCTCCACTTTCCAGTTGAAATTCTTAATTTACTAGCGAGCGCTTCAAAAATGGAATTGTGTAGAAGAAGTTCAGCCTTAAATTGCTTAATTTATATTCCAAATATTTTATTTTTGAAGGCTTAAAAGTAGAAAAATTTGATAATTTATCAAGGTGTAAATTTGTTGTTTCATTTCAATCGCTTTCAAATTAAACTGTCATAATTTTGTACCTTTCAATTAAAAACTTTTCTACTTTGTATATGCTTTGAAATGGTAAGCATTAAATTTGTCATCAATAATTCCATTTCATTGTACAATTTCAAAACGCTTCCAATTTTAAATCATGTTAATTTAGAAATCTTAGTTTTAAATTGTCTAATCTCAAAGTTTAAAAGTAGTATACCTAAGTTGGTTCTGCGGCACCTCAATCGGTAAAATAGAGACCCGATTTACTGACAGACGATAATGGTTCGTGTCCGTCAACACAGTTAAATTGGTAAAAAATTCAAAATTACATCTGGGACGGCAAATTCAAAGTTGCAACAAGGGCTGTACATTGAAAAGCTCTGGGAGGGGCAATCAATTCAAATTTGAAGGTTATATTAGAAGCACAGTGAATTTGCGCATGCCTGAAGATTACATGCATTAAGGTATGCCGATAAAGTAGGTCCCTCCCTAACCTACTATAATATAATGTCTAATATGATTTTATATTACCGGCTGTCGATGATGTAGGTGTCTGCATCAACATCAGTTGGTACAGGAGGAATCTAGCCTAGATATATCATGAATCTTAAACCAAGCTGTCAAACCCTTCCGGTATATAAATTTGGTACGAGATTCCCGTACAATTTTTTTAGAAGCCTCTAAAAAGGTTAACCAACTTCCTTCCATCACAAAATTCTGCTATGAACTTCCTCTACGAAGTTCCATCAACATTTATACAATTTTTTTCCTTCGAGCATGAACTTCCGATAGAATCGACCTTTCTAGAAGTTTCAAGACATGTTAACCAAGTTCTTTTGGATAGAATATTACATCAAGATTTCAAAAAGCTTTTCAAACTTCCGGTAGAAGCTCTATGTCAGAGAATGCATGCTACTCTTGGTCGAAAATAACGAAATGCCATCGCTAGAGACAGTTGCAGTGTCCATCCCATCATCGTCTGCCTCCTTCTCCTTCTTGTCCTTCTCCTACTCCTTCTTGTCCTCCTCCTGCTTCTCCTCTTACTCCTCCTCCTCCTACTCTTCCTCCTATTCCTCCACCACTTTTACATCCACCACCCCCAACATATCCACTACTTTTTAATATACCACCCCTGTTGTAACTTCGAATTTAGCGTCCCTAATATAATTTTCAAACATTATCGACGGTCGGTAAATGACCGGTATTCGTTTTACCGACTGGGGTGCCGTAGAACCGGCCTAGTTATACAGCTTTCAAAAAAGAAGTAAAAAATGTATTATGTTTATTCAATATTATATATAAATAATATTTTTTAGTCTCGAACACTTTAAAACAGTTTTAAATTGTTCAGCAGGGAACAAAATTTTCTAACGAATTTGAAAATAGAAACTCAGGGGTCATCCACAAATTACGTAAGGTGTTTTTCTGAAATTTCCACTCCCGCCCCCCTTCCATGTAAGATACCGCAAGATTTGCTCCGACCCTTCCTCCCCATATATTACTAAGATTTTATAAACAAGGGAACAAATATACATGCAAATTCTGTTAATTAAAAAAACGTAGAATCTCCATGAAATTAATTTTAGAAGAAAAAATTTCCAGTTTTCTAAATTAATATTTCAAAAGTATTAAAAACGAACTTCAACTGAACTTAACTTAAACTTTGACTCAAACGAAATTTAACTCACTTGTTGAAAGTTCGTTTTTTCGTTAAAAATTCATCTTTTTTAGTAGAAAATTCAACTGCTAAATTGAAAATTCATATATTTTGTTGAAAATTCACCTTTCTGGTAGAAATATAATATTCTTGTTCAAAAATTCAACTCTTTGGTTGAAAATTTATGTATTTTTTTTGCAAATTCGTCTTTTTGGTAGAAAATTAACCTTTTTAGTTGAAAATGCAACTGTTTGGTTGTAAATTAATCTGCTTCAGTTATGGATGCAACTATTCTGTTGCAAATTCTTATTTTTTGATGAATTCAACTGTTTTAGTTTCAGAATGAAAACAATTTTTGGTTGAAATACCAACTATTACATTTTTTGTTGAAAACTCATGTTTTTTCTTGGAAATTCAACTACATATTTGGTTGAAAGCTAACCAACTTCGTTAGAAATTAATTTTTTTGGTTAAAGATTCATAAATTTGGTTGAAGGTTCACTTCTTTGGTTGAAAATTAATTTTCTAACTGAAAATTTAACCATTGTATTCTTGGTTTAAAATGGAACTACTTGAAAGTCATCTTCTTGATTAAAAATTAATCTGTTTTATTTTTATTTATTTCATTTTATTTTAAATCAGTGAATGGGCAAAGCCCTTTGGTATACAGAAACTGATTAATTAAAAAGAACACTTAAACCTAAGTAAGAACAATTTGAAATGTTTGTACCGCCGCGGTCATAAATCGTGTTACGCACCAAGATTTTGAACTGATACGTTGTTGTGTTAAAAAAGACGAGTTGCTTGTTACGATTTTTTATGAAAGAGTTGGCCTCACAACAAATTCTGGAGATCACGGAATTCGCTCCGTAATTTTTATGGTGCTTAGTTACGTAAAAGAAAGGCTTCTTTTTACGGAGAAACTTAGTTGGTGCAATAAACTTAATTTCAGATAAAATCGTAGAACATTTTATACTATTGTTGACAATACCGTGCAAAAAACAGAGGTCAGCAGCTAAGAACCTAGAGGCAAGTTTCGAAATGTTAAGTAGAGTTCTTATTCCATCATAATCGTGGTCACTTCTGTCGATGGGCATACCCATTTGCCTAGCCGCAAAACGGAGAAAACGGTTTTGAACCCGTTCCAGCCTAATTTTATGTACGAGGTATTGCGGGGACCAGATTATAGAGGCTTATTCTAAGTGTGGCCGAACGAGTGAAAAGTACAAAATCTTAAGTGTCAGGGGATTCCAAAATTTTAAGGCATTTCTCGTGACGAAGCCCAGAGATCCTAGAGCTTTACTCGCAGTCTTAGAAATTTGATCCTTGTATGTAAGCTCAGAATTGAGAACAATCTCGAGGTCCAGCACCTGAGTGACTTTAGTCAATTCGACCCCCTCCCCTCCCCGAATTTGTAGTGATGGATTATATTGATTTTCTTCCTGGAAAAGGTAATTGCTGAGCATTTTTTATGTTAATTGGCATACCATTCAGATTGCACCATTTATGCAGGCGATCGAGATCGTTTTGAATTTCGATGCAATTCTGATGGGAGTGAACTACAAAAAACATTTTAAGGTCATCCGCGAATAGGAGAAAAAAACAAAATCTAATAAACCCACTAATATCATTAACGTAAAGGCGAAACATGAGTGAACCCAGGTGCGATCCCTGCGGTATGCCAGATGTGGATAAAAAATCTGTTGAGAAACTGACATTGACACGAAATGATTGCAACCTATCCTCCAGGTAGCTCGAAAGCCAGGAGAGCACATTGGAAGAGGTACCCATGATTCTTGAGCTTTGTCACGAGAATGCCGTGGTTGACTTTATCGAAAGCATTCGAGAAATCTGTGTATATCGCGTCAACCTGCGAGCCGGCATCAAGAGATTGCGGTAAGTAATGCGTATATGTGCACAAGTTGGTAATCGTAGATCTACAGTTCATGAAACCGTGCTGCTCGTCGATGATGGTGTTGACCGAGACTCGGTAGAGTTTGTCACAAATGATACTCTCGAAGATTTTAGGGATAGAGTTAAGTAGAGTAATTGGCATATAGTATCTTACTTCGAGGCGGTTACCCAATTCAAAAATAGGGGAAACTATGCCCCTTTTCCATTCTCAAGGAAAGTAACCCTCGGTAATTGACTTATTAAAAATTAGATGTAACGGATGGACCAACGAAGAGCAACAAGGCTCAATGAGGGAGGGGGGAATTCCATCTGGTCTGGAACTTTTATTAGTGTCAAATTTATTTAATTTACAGTGAATGTCGTTCTTACTTATGTAAACATACGAAAAATCTGTGGAGTCATTTGGACTGAATTGGGCGTCACTTTCTCCTTTATTAACTGAAAAACCTTTCTCGGTTGCAAATTTTACTGTTTTGTTTGAAATTCATTTTATTGGCTTGGAAATTCATCTCTTTTGGTAGATGTCTCATCTTTTTTGGTTGAGGATTCAGGTGGTTTGTTGAAAATTTGTCTTTCTTAGTAGAAAATTAATTTCTTTAATCGAAGGTTCACCTTTTTGAATAAAAATTCATCCATTTATTTATTATTTT
>JAUMHM010000005.1:48104492-48121792 GCA_032362435.1 Melikaiella ostensackeni
AAAAAAGAAGAATTGAAATCGGCCGAACGAGAGCGCCACACGGTGACGAGTCCTAAAACTTTTTGATCAAGGTGGTAGAACAAATAATTTTGGCGTTTAAGACTAACAATTCACAAATTGAAATTTTAATAGAGGGTTAATGATGAATACTAGCTAATAGAAATAAAAAGACTGACAAATGTATATAAGAGAAAATAATTTATATATTGCGACGAATGCTATACTCATGAGAGAAATATAGATTGTGGGTATGTTCACTATAAATATAAGATTGTTCAAATTAAAATTCAATGAACCTTATTAATTTCATCTCATATAAGTATATACTATTACTTTGTTAAAAAAATGTATGTTGTCTCGAGGTACGACTGGGCGGAGTTTCAAGTCGAGTCGAGTTCGGGCCGGATTCGAGCTTTCCGAAAGGTTCGAACGTTTTTGAGTACTCTAATGTTTTCAAGTAATCGAAACTTTGGAGTAGTCCAATACATACGAAGCATTGATAACTTTATATCCTGTAAGACGGTCAAGTACAGGAACCTGCTTAACGAAGTTGACAAGTCATTATTACAAGAAAATCGGTATACCTAAAAGAATTTTATCTGATCATGGAAAAAAGAAAACTGGCCAAACGTAGCGGCAAACGAAAGTACAGGAAATGCTCCATATGAGCTTCATTTCGGTCGATCGCCTCAGAATGAAATTCCAAAAGCAATCCAGTTTCCATCAGAAACGAGAGTTCCGAGAGAGGTATAACTGGAAAATGCGCGAATTAGAATGTCAAGACAAGCTAAAATTAGAAACCAACAACAATGCAGAATCTCAAAATTGTCTTTGAAAGCGGGAGATCTTGCACCTGTATTGTTCAAGGTCCCATGCATATCTAATGCAGAAAAAAAGGACACGAATTTTTCCATTTTTTTTTTGCAGTTCATGCAGAACAAAATCCGAGGTACATATAAACGCGTTCGAATTGGTAGAGGGAGATGATGACCAAATGAGAAAAGGAATTTACAATAGAACGTTGTAAAAAAATACTATATAAGAAGCAATTCCGGATAATCTTGAGGCGAGGTGGAAGAAAAGCGAAATTGAAATGTAATGTAAAGACTGATAGAGTATAAATAACGAATACTAGCTAGTGGAAATAAGAAAAATGCTAAATGTATATAAGAGAAAATAATTTATATATTACGGCGAATACTATGGTTATGAGAGAAATATAGAATGTGGGTATGTTCACCATAATTATAACAAAGTTTTAACAACTGTAAAATAAAAAATAAATAAGTTATGCAAGAAAAATTTTTAATATGACAGACAACATATCAGATGAAAGACTGATTCATGGTACAATGTATTGGTGTAATTAAAGTGTGAGAGAGAAAGGTTGTTTAGGACAGTCTTGATCCAAAAAGTTAGTAACACTGTAAAGAGATAGAGCAACCAAATATTTTGAAAACTTGTATAAGTAAATAGGATCTCGTCAGCATATCCATATTGCCAGGACACACTACCAGACGAAAATAAAAGCGGCTTGCAATAAAATCTCCGGTATAAAAATTTAGGTAACCTCTCCCACATCGAGGCCACCTTGATATTATATAATAATGTAACCTTGTAAGCTAAATGCGCCGGGTGAAACCCGTTATCACTCATTATTCCAAATTTAACATTCTGAATTGCAATTAATAAATCTATTTTGTGGTTTGTACCTGAAGGAATTTAAGTTTGCCGTGCTGGATGGAATTTGAGTTTGCGATGCAGGATAGAATTTGAATTCGCTGTGCTGGAACACTTCTCAATTGAGTTCGTGGGGAAGCCTACAAGATTGCAACAAGGAAATGTGAATTATTGAGTAGTTGGATTGAACGGACGACACCTCTTGCCAGGAAGGAAATAAATGTTTGAGAACACCACTTAGCGAGCTTACTTCACGAATCATATGGTTTTTGTTAAGGTATCTGTATAACGAATGTTAATCGAAAGAGATTATTGTATTTTAATGAGTTTGGATGAGAGGGCATGTGAAGTAGTCGAGGTTAGCAATTTGCAGTTGATATAAGCCTACGTGAACAAATGTCCGCTCTTCATTCTAAGTTCAGGAAATATCTATGATTCGAATAAAAGCGTCGCAACGGTTTTGTATTTCAATCTATGAGTACACATGCATGGATGTGTTTGGTCACACCATTTTGATTTCTCGACCATACTTGTCCCGTTATAGAACCACTCGTAGTTAATAAATTCATGTCAGTCAATTTTAGTTTCTGGTGTTATCAATTTATTAACAATGGCGTTGCTGCATCAACAACCAGAAATAGTTCTAACATACCTCAGGACAGACTACTTCCAAAGATTGTTGGGGGATGAAGAACACAGGATAAGGAAGGAAGGGAGAAATGTATTAGAGGAAGAAGGGGCAGAAGGGAATGACATAATCAGAAAAGAAGTGAGCGACGCAATATAAGGCTGAGAAGAAATAAAGCAACAGGAGAGGACAGCATGGAGAATGAAGCGTCAAAGTATGGTGGGGAAAAAGTGAGTGAAGAGATGTGGAAAGTCTGTAACAGAGTATGTAAGGAAATCATGAAGCCTTTTTGAGGACGTTCAAAAGCTACTGCCTCACCGATTCGCAAGCTTTCCAAAAGGTTTACCATCTCTCTTGCAAAGGATATTGTTTCTCCGTACCTTTTCTTGTTGAATTTGCTAATTGTGCTTTGTAAATTGCGAGATGTCATTAGCCTAAACCACTTTGCAATGTTGCTGAAAAACCAAGCTAAATCCTCTTGCGATTTTAACAGCGTTATCAAATGTCCGGCATCGACGACAGTAGTAGGCAAATCGTAAATTTTCTGCGAATTTTCTGGAATATACATTTTTTCGTTATTGACAGTACCTGAAACTGTATTTTTTAGTAGGTGATGTACATCTGTGAAAAAGAGCCTCCGGTCTGAACCACCTTTAGCAATTGATTGAGGCATAGAGATCTTAATATTTTTGTCTCTGCCAGCTGTGATTCCGAAAGCATTCCAGCAAACAATGTTAGAAAGTCCCATGTCCGTCGTTACGCTGTTCACTCGTGATCAAATGTTTCCAGCTTTTGCTATAATCTGCAAAAAAAGGGCATTCACTATTTTACCATCGAATACGCTACTAGTAAAGTTATATCCCATAGTTTGCTTCCACCGATATGCAGTACCCGTTGGCATATACAGTACAGCAGGCTCACTTCTATTGTCATCTTCGGAATATGAATATTTCCATCATCCTTCGATGGAATGGTTATGTCTCCTAGGTACTCTTTAATTTGAGTATCAAACATTCTTCAACCATCATTGAATATTTCGCCTGCAACCAATAAGAATTCCTTATCGGTATCATTTAAAGTTTTCACCTTCCATCTAAACGATCAACCATTTCATTTGACATTCCTGGTTGAAACTCAATTTGCTCTATTCTTTTGCTGAAAGTTCTCTGACAAGGCAGTGCTATTTCTTGTCTCAAAATCTCATCATAACCAGCATTTCCTCAGCAAAATTTTATTCGGGGAGCTTTTTTAATTGTAGAGTTGGACAACTTTTCAGGATTAGGTTTTGAATTAGATCTTTTATGAACAAAGTTTCTAAAATCTGTCTACATACACTATGGGGACTAATCTCCAACTTTCATTTCTCGTCCTGGAGTTGCTGGCATCTTTTTTTCAAGCCTTCAATGGTCCTTAACTGTTTTTCAAATAACTTTCGTAGTTTCTCGTCAGCACATTCTGACAACAGACGATATTTGTCGTCATCCAAAGCTTTTCCGGGAAGAAGGTTGCTCTCCAAACTACATAGGATACTTTCCTGTATAAAAAAATTAGCAACTTTATATAAATTATGCGATAACTATAAATTACACAGTTAATTGATATTTATCGTGTTTTTTATAAAAATAATTTCAAATAAATACAGTCTTTCATTACAAGTAAATAACAATATTAGTTCACTTTCGCTCTTATTTCAAATTGAACATCCACGGATTCATAGTCGTTAAAGAAGGAGGGACGACGTCCAGAACCCTACGTTATTTGAGTCATTATTCAACGAAGCTTGACTTTTCAGCATGACCGAATCCTATAATTGAATTGCTTTTGCTTAAAACTCTCTGACAAGGCAGTGGTATTCCTTGTCTTAAAATCTCATCATAATCAGCATTCTCGCACCAAATTTTTATTCGGAGAATCATCTTTATTGTGGAGTTGGGTCACTTTTCAGGATTAGGTTTTGAATTTGATCTTCTATGAACAAAGTTTCTAAAATCTGTCTATACACATCATAAGGGCTCATCTCCAATTTTCATTTCTCGTCCTGGAGCTTCTGACATCTTTTCTTCAAGCCTCCAATGGTCCTCAACTGCTTTTCAAATAACTTTCGTAATTTCTCATCAGCATATTCTGAGAACAGACGATATTCCCCGTCATCCAAAGCGTTCCCAGGAAGTTGGTCGCTCTCCAAACCACATGGAATACTTTTCTATAATAAAAAAGAGTAACCTTATATAATTTATGCGATCATTATAAATTACACAATTAATTGAAAAAACTTCAAAGACATCTTATTAGTTCTATCACCTAATTTATATTCGGGTCATTGGAATAAGGGATAATGTGACTTAGAAAATTTACTTCAATTCCATTAAAGTTAAACGTGTGTCATTGTCACAGTGCCAGCAGTTTGACACAAGTGTTTTCGTTCCGAAGACTGGAAACAATTTTTTGGGACCAACCCCGATACCAGCTTCCAATGCTACTGGGGCTCGGGAAATTTATTTACACCCTATTACAGTGGAACTTGTGTCATTGAAACATTGCCAGCTATTTAATGAAATATTTTCATTTCCAAGACTGGAAACGATTTCTTGAGAACAACTCCGATACTTGAGAAATGTGAGTAAATTCTATTACTGTAAAACTTCCGATGAACTTCTTCTGATTTCAATGCTACTGAGACTTTGAAAATTTATTCAAATTCGATTACAATAAAGCGCGTATCATTGGCTCAGTACTAGCAATTTGACACAAAGTGCTTTCGTTTTCAAGACTTAAAACAATTTTTTGGGACTAGTCCCGACACTAGACTTTAATGCTACTGGGACTCGGGAAATGAATTCAAATTCTATTATAATAAAACGTGTGTCATTGGTCCAGTGCCAGCAACTTGACAAAATATTTTCGCTTACAAAACTGGAAACAATTTTGTGGGACCAACTCCGATACTAGCTCTCAATGATACTGGGACTTGGGAAATTTATTTACATGCTATTACAATAAAACGTATGTCATTGGCCTACTGCCAGCAATTTGATGAACTATTTTCGTTTCCAAGACTGGAAACGATTTTTTTTACCAACCCTAAAGCTAGATTTCGGTGCTATCATCGTCGGCTAGAAGTTTGTTTGCTTCGACAATCAATGGTTTTGTGGTCTCTTTCAACTCTTTTCTAAGGCTTGCTGTATATGGAACCGAGAAAACGAGTGCGCAATGGAGTGAATCTAAACTAGTATTGATGCGAGATGTTTTTCGAGTGTAATTCTCTCTGTACCTCTTAAAATCTTTATTTCCGGATTCTTGTGCTTCTTCTAACAGTTGGCCAATAGGAAGCGGAAAAGAATCTATAATTGGTATCACATGCATTAATATTTGGTGCAACGATGCAGGCATGTGAACCCGACTGTATTCTTCTACGTACAGTAATGCTGTATCAGAGGCATACTTTGCGAATCGCACTGTGTCGATTGCTCATTCCAAAACCAATACTTGCAGAATCACGTACAACCTTAGAAGTAGTTCCATGTTAAACCCAGTGATTTTTGACACTTTTTCATAGTCTTTAAGAAACATTTTGGCAGTATTTTCATCGTTGGTAGACCCGCTTTCTTGCATTGTATAGTCTACGATTAAACCTGTTTCCGAATTTCATTCTGTATCCCTTTCTTAGTTACATTAAGTAATTGTTTATTTTCATTAGTTCTGCATGCCCACTTTTTGATTGGCAGTCTGTATGCAATATGCAGTATGCATTCTATAAAATGGATCCAAACGTGTAAAGTGGATAGTCCGTATTGAAAGGCGAATCCATTTTCTTTCCTAGATTTCACAATATCGAATCGTTCATTTGGTTTGGCTTTATATGGCTTGGCTTGGCTCCACGAATAGTACATACAGATGAAGCTGATATCTTCGTGACTACTTGACATACTTTAACATCGATCATAATGAAAAACATTTCATGTCATACACTGTAAGTATTTCCATCAACATCAACTTTAGTTGATTTTAGTGCACCAATTTGTCTATTGACATCTTCAGTCTGAGATAAAATTTTTTCAGTTGTCTCTTTAGCGAATTTGAATTTAATAGATCAACAGTATTTCGTCGAAGATACTCGAGAATGTTTTGCCAAATTAATTCTGATGACTGTATTTGCGGAGAAGCTTGGAGAGGAATTGGTACCATTGAAAACAGAAACAAACTTTGATTAGATTCATCTGGATTAAAAATTTTTTTTTAAACTCGCTGAATCCAGGTCTACCGTCACATCCCCGCTTAGATGTTAATACCAATGAAATACCATGTTCTTGAGCAAAATTTGGTGAAATCATATTTGGGACTTGCAGCAACCTTTTAACGGTATGATTAGGAAGGCTTGAAGATTGACAGTAACACTTGATTCTGTAATTTTAATGGCCGAATTTGGTGGATAACAATTTTTTTGGTATTAATAACTTTACTCTAATGATGAAGTATGTCAGCGTTTTTGTCTTTCAATCTCTATCATACAAGTTCGTATTGGGCCTTAGTTAATTTGGCGTCCATCAACAATACTAATGTCTCATCTTCTGAAAATGGTATAGTAGAAATTGAACTATTTAACTGCACTTCTACTTTATCTATTCAAGGTGCAATTATCTCCTTATCAACGTTAGTTTTGCTCTTTCAGAGCATTCGTCAAATCGTTTTGTTTTTCGTGGACATACTGCGTCAGCAGAAGATGCCTTGTTAGTTACGAATTCTTTGTCTAATCATGCTTCACTTTTTGAAGGAAAGTTTCTCGTTTATGAAAAGCAAGCTTCTATTTTTTACAGAATGTTGGGATAAATCCTTGGGTGAAGTCTGACGTAAAATTATACTTCTTGTTCTTTAACAGAAATTCTAAAACAACATCTGTAGTTTTATGATTATAGTATATCAAAACGTCAGATAAAATCATATTTTTCATCTGCAAGGACTCCATGTCTCTATTACGTTATAGATTACAAAAATGCTTAGAAAATATTTATACCAAATCTTGTTCGAATTTTTCTGAAAACAAAATATAGAAGGATTTATCGAAATCCATAATCAAAATCTTTGCTCAGTGTAATATCACATATTGGAAATGAGATTATATATCACAATAACAAAATAATATGCTCAAGCCGATTACAAAATCATTTTTGAGATCCAAACGATGTTTTTTCTAAGATGATAGCGACTTACTTCTAAATATCAACTGAAGATAAATGAATTCGCCGTATACAATATTTCTTTGAAACGAAGCAGTAATGTTTTTGTGTACTCTAGATATTTATTCATTTATTTAATAACTCATAGCATTTTTAACGACTAGTTAAAATCTATATAACGTATTGCAGTAATTTAAGTAAAAAAAAACGTTCCTTTGTATGCGAAAATTTTATGATAGAGTATTTGTTAATATGATTTATTTAGAATAATATGAATTGTTAATTAATAACATTTTCTAGTAGTGGGTAAAATGTTTGTAATGCACTGCAGTAATTTCAGGTAAGAAAGACTTTTTTCCCGTATGAAAATATCAGATTCTGAACATTTGTTCATGAAATTTGTTTACAAGAATATAAATGATTTATTTATAGATTTTCCGTTACCAGATATCTCTCAAATATCAACAACAGTCAATAGCAACAATTATAGTCGAGAAAAATTTGTTTTCTGTGCTCAGGCTTGTGCAGTTACATATAAGATTTGTTTATAACAATTAAGGTTATTTAAAAAATGTATGTTTTCTTGGTGCATATGCATTCGTTTGTATCGATTCTTCTACATAACTTGCTTTCTACAAGTTCAAAAATGATTCTATTAAAAACACCTTTTTTCACTTTTCTTCTTTGCACAGATTTTTGAAAAACAATAACTAAAAAGTCTGCCTCAAGAAGTCTCTCAGAATTCAATTTGCTTTAATTCTAAAAAAACGTTTGAATCGGATAAAAATTTTTATCTGTAGACTGATTTGTCCAAGAGAATCCAGTTTTGTCCCACTGTGCGACGTGGCGCTGTACACCGCCTCCTAAAGGCGATTTGGAGCAGTATGGAATAGAGGCGTCGATATGGCAGCACAATGAAAGCAAAAAAGTCAATACATAATTAATCATACTTTGAATTCGAACGTTTGGGCCAACAAATTAAATTAATTTATAAATTAAAAATTTCAGAGTAGCATTCCTAAAAGTAAAATCGAGAGTAAAATTAAATTACACCTATTACAGTGCCCCGCATAAAATATTTCGGAAAGTACCATTTAAATAATTTGTTTGGATCATTATAAAGTGACTGCTAAATCGTGAGCTGAAAGCTTTTAAATAATACTCGTTTGTTTATATGTTCCGCATTCCACAGTCAATATCCAATTGAATATCGCTATTTTCAATTGCAGAACACATGCAACAGAAATAATTTAAAAGTGCATTGATGAGAAAAATCACCGAAATATACGACACATTTTATGTAGGATGCAAATTTATTTATAAAATTGTGATAGGCTTTCAATCGCTTTATATTGACTGTCGTGCGGTCACTGAATCTCGAATGACGCTCGGTGGTTACTCCATAAAAGGATGACGATTTTCAGACTTTCAATCACGTGGACGCGCGCGATCCGCAGCCTGCGTAATATGTGAAGGGTAAAATATGCAAATTCGGTGGCGTTCCAATATCGAGAGACAATGAACGTGCCACTAGCTGAAACCAGGTCGAAGAACAAAGCCGTTATCGTCACTGTTAATCGTATTGTCAGCATGATAAACTTCAATTATTTACCATAAATTGAGATTTTTTACGTGTGACCTACCTGATTAGGGAAGAATTGACTAGAAGTGGAGTTAAATAAATGGCTACCTTCAAAATTCACTAATTTGAAGGAAAATAAGAATTAAAAAAAAGTTGTTAGACCCAGAAACTAGAATAGGCTTACCCTACGTTTTTGGGGTCGCTGAAGCCAAATCCAGAGTTGGTTTGGCTCCATCACGTCACATTTTGTCTATGTCTTTTGTCTATGTCTATGTCTTTTTTCCATAAAAAATATTTTTGAGGAAACAAATCAAAAATATCTGAAGGCATAGATTAGAATTCTTCATTTCGAAAAACAAGAAACACTTGTTCATTAATTTGCTAACAGTAAAAATTCAAAGGGGTGGCCCGACTTACAACAAAATATTTAGGTTTTTCACGGTCACCCTAATGCGAAGGCTTAAATTGAGGCCATTTTTCCATACGTGCTCTAAATCAATGCAGCAAACATTGGCGTACATGCTGTCACAACTTAAAAATAAAAATGAATACGTGGATTGCATTACTTTTCAAAAAGTTGTACTGAAATAAAAATTCTCGAAACGATTTTCTCAAAATAGCTGTTTGGCCTACAAGCCCTTTTTGCATTAATGGCCTCAATTTCATTTTTGAGTATGGTCTCGAATCCATCCATTGTCAAATTACCGTTTTTGTGTTTAAAGTAGAATTTTAATTCATTAGCTTGCTTCTTAGTTTATTTCAATCACGATTTGTTACATACTTGTATTTACAGTTCAGCCCATAACATCCATCAAATTGTGAGAAATGTCGATTCTGAAATATAAAAATTATGCATAAAACGTCACAAACTAGCATACGCAAAACCCCCTGTAAAAAGTTTTTACAGCAAGCACAAAATCTTATCAAAAAGGATCAAACTTAGATGCTGTTGTTTCCCACTTGTTTCCGATTCTTTTATGTTTTTAGTGCAAGGAAGAAAATGGATTTTGTCCTTAACTAATTAGTTTTAACCGAGATGGTTTTAATGCAGCTTTTCCAAGTTTGAGTTATTGGAATCTTCAGATTTTAATGAAGAATAGCTCAATTTTTCCGCTGACAAATACTCTACGGCTACATCCTCATTTAGTACTCTCGAATTATGCTAGGCCCAATCACACAGCCCTTTAAGTTTAAAAAAAAAAACCATGCGCACTCTGGTTTTATATGCGAAATTGGCACCGCCACACCTATGACTCAGAAACCGTGCTGCAATAAATCCCGGTTTCATACCAATATTAAGGGCTCATTAGAGGCTGAAAAGAACCGTAGCCGCCGAATTTTGGGCTCTGCAATTTTTTATAAAAAATGGCTTGCGCGCTGACTTTAGATGAAGCTAGTACCGCTATAACTGTAACGTAAAAACTGTTCATTTAATCAATTTCTAGTTTCCTTAAAAATTAAGGGCTCATTTAGGGCTCTTGATCTATGTTAGGCCCAATAACGTAGTCCTTGTAACGTTTTTAAAAATTAGCCATGCTAACTTTTGATGTATTTGACAAATCGCAAGTGGGAGCATGTGTGGCGCACGCGAAACGTGTTAGCCAGGCAGTTCCCCCACCGAAGTGCTCAACGAAGCTAAGGCCATTTTACCGTCCGCTAGTGCTGAAGTTTGATTGAGCGTCCGGATTGCACAACGACCTTAGCGCGTGGACTCATCCAGTCTAGTAGGCAAGAGAGGGGATAACGCATTGCTACTGGCCGAGTTAATTGGACAAATAATTTTGAAACTGCCGTCATTCCGTTAATAATTATCGGATCGTCTTGGTTTTTGCATAGGAATACTCACGAGTCTTTGGCGCTTCCAATGAACCTAATTAAATGACTTATTTTGTATATTTTCGATTTTTTAACAACACCCGAACTTTTTATAACTTTGAGATGAAAATCTGAGTTATAAATTTCAAAACAGACCGAAATGAACAATATCAGTTAAGTTCTCATACATTTATTATAATATATCCAAAATTCAGATCGATTGGTTTGTATTCATAGCAATGACGAGCATAAATAAACAAAGGCTCGGCACGACGCTGCGTGTAAAGAAAAAGATGCCTTGCTATGTACGTAGATCCAGAACAACTGAGACAGTATTCGCGATCGTCTTTTATGTACATGCAGGAGACAAAATAGTTGCAACAGCTTGTTAGTTTACGTGCGTTCGTCTCTAGTTCACCATGTCAATCAGCACGCGTCCTAATTTTTTCTAAATTTTTTATGAATTTCTATACTTTTTTACCTATTCGTTATATGAGATATAAGTTAATAATTAACGAAGTACATAACGGAGGAAAATGCGACCGAAAAGAAAGGTCGAAAGTGGAATAGAAATCCGGATGAATGGAAGTGCAATGTTTCCAAAACCGAGCCTTTGTTTATTTATGCTCGACATTGCTGTTAATGCAAACCAATCGATCTAAATTTCGGATATGTTATAGTTAAATGTATGAGAACTTAACTGATGTTGTTCATTTCGGTCTGTTTTGGAATTCATAACTGAGATTTTTACCTCAAAGTTATAAAAAGGTCGGGTGTTGTTAAAAAATCGAAAATATACCAAATAAGTCATCTAATTAGGTTTTTTGAAAGCGCTAAAGACTCATGAGTATTTCTGAGCAAAAACCAACACGATCCGATAATTATTAACGAAATGACGGCAGTTTAAAAATTATTTGTCCAATTAACTCGGCCCGTAGCAACGCGTTATCCCCTCTCTTGCCTATTAGGCTGGCTGAGTCCACGCGCTAAGGTCGTTGTGCAATCAGGACGCTCGATTATACTGATAACTCGTTTTGCATACCTTCTTTCGCATAAATATAATTGTAACAAATTATTATCAATAGTGGGAAGGCTGCAAAATTTTTGTTATGAAACTGTTATAATAAGTAAGAAAAACATATTTTGTTTACAAACACTTAGAAAAACTGAATTTATGAAAAAATTAATTATAGGGGCAAAAAATATTTGTTTCATCTTTCGACACACAAGAAACACCTCTTCACGATTCTCCCTTTAACAATCGCCCAAAAACAACCGTTCTTCCCATCAGTAGACATTTGTTTCTACCATTTAGCAGAGAAATTCGAAAACACTTTCGAAGCCCTAAAAGGACCAGTAAGTTTCCTTCTAAAGACCTTCAATAGCCACTCAAGTATGCCACCGAATTAAGTTGAGTAGAGCAAAATCTTTTTTTGAAAATTTATTTTACGCAAAACATTTTCTCACTTTTGAAGGTCGTACGAATTAATTTGAGGAAAATTTTTTAAATTTTCATTTTCAATTCTAAGTATAAAATAATGAAGTATTTTATCATTTAGGAGCAAACTGGGGATTGAGAGGAAAGAAATTCTAAAAGTGAAAAATAAGGGCCACCCCAAAAAAAAAATATATATATATATATGCACAATTCATAAGTACAATAATATTTGGAAAAATTTTGTTTACGAGAAAATTGTTAAAAAGTCTCATGCAAAAAATAATAAGTTTAGAAAAAAACTTCAATAAAATTATCAAAATTCCGGAAAGTGTTGAAGCTACAAGATTGCCCCTTCCTCAGTGCCTTTTATTTGAAGACATGAGAATAACAACTGGATATGGTCGAAAAATGGAATTGTGCTGGATGAACAAAAAAAATTTTCTGTAAACGGTTTTCAAATATAAAGCTTCGAAGAAATTATAGAAGCTTATTTTATCCAAGAATTCTATGCTGAAGATGTGAAAACATTAGGAAATAAAATGTTCAGTGTGGAAGGGGAAAAACAGAATGGACCTCATTCATTTTCCTATCTGATAAATTTTGAAACTCCGTATTTTTTTTACAAAAAATCACGAAAATATAGCGAGGATTTTTTCGAGACATAAAATAGAATTATTTACATAGTACAAGACAGGAAATTCACTCAAAATAAAAGCAGTGTGTAGCTATTATTTATAATGTTTTTGAAGGAGGTGAAAACATTTTTGAACAAAATTCTGTGTGTGAGGGCGGAAAAACCGAATGGTCCTTATCCAGTTGTCATCCTCATAAATTCAAAATTCATTTTCTCGGGTGAAGGGAGAAATGATTTTTATACGTATTCCTAATATGAATAGTGTTCTAAATCACTTTAAATAGTTAAAAACAGAATTTCGATTATTTGTCCTTATCAAACTGTCATTCTCATGTTTTCATTTAGTTTCGCAAATTTTCAGTCCGATATCTCATTATGTGTGAACTTGAGATTATATAAAAACATGAGCTAGCTTGTCACGTCATTGGCATGATGTGTACATTGCTTGAATTAAATAATATTTATGATCTTATTTTTCAGCTTTCAAACGAAATACAGACACGACACGACCAAACATGACCGTTACGTACGGCCGAGCCAAATAGAATGTTCGCGGTTAATTTTTCAGATCGATTCTATAATAATGTTATAAAAAGTTTATGAGAGTTAATTTTTGAAAAACTGATTTATTTATTCTTTATTAAACTGACAGAATAGAAAGAAAATCTACAAATCTGAAGTCCTTCATTTTCTTAAAACAGTTTAAAATTATTCAACACAACCTGGTTGAAAACGTTAACATATAACTATCGATTATTGAGAAGTGTTGAAAGTCAACACGGGCATCTTCGAAGAATACTCACATCGCTGAGCAACCAAAAAAAAATGTATCTGTTATAAACAACTTATACAAGATTTGTATATTTTATTCCATTACATACTTCACTCGAAAATCTTATAATATTTCAATATTTTTAAATAAGCGACCTTATGTATACGTCCGCATGTAAAGAACCCACGTTGTTGATCCTGGTTCATGAGCTTTTGGGACTTTTCTGAGAAAAGTTCAGAAGTGGTCGTTTTGAGCTTTCAGTAGAGGTAATGTTTTGACCTAAGCTCAATCTATCGGGATTACACTTCTGTCCTGAAAGTAACAGATTTACTCCAGAGAAACATTCATTTGAAACAAAATTAAATGAGTTTTATGGTAGCTGCTTCAAAGCGTGACAGAAGTCAATCTTAGACAAAATTTTTAATTGCTAGTAGGTTTCTAAATAGGTGCTATTACTTCACGTATGCTTGTCTTTAAATATGGTGTATCTTTCAAGCCGCCCGAAAATTGCAACAAAAGATAAACAAACGGAGACAGACAAGCAACAAAAATAATACCGAAATAAAGACATTTTGATCATCCGGCATGAATGGTCGACTTTTGAGACCATATCTCATGATCGTGATTCAAGCTCAAACTGCAATTTTTTGAAAACGAAATTTACTGCATATTTTCACTTTAACTTGCTCTACGAAACAAATTGCCCAATGTTCTTACGTGAAAATTGTAGGAGTTCTCCTCCAAGATGTTCCTAAAATTATGTGTCATTTTAAACGTATTACTTTATTATAGAAAAAAGCAATTCATTTTCTTATCACGTAGTATCATAATAGGGTTATGCGATTTTGATTAAACCCAAAGCATTGTGCGAAGTGAGGGTTCTAGAGACTTCAGTTACATATTGTTCATCTGCGAGCTGCGCTGTGCAAATTAGCGTTAATTGAATGCTGGTATTTTTGATGTATTAGATTGATTGAAGTTAGACTTTTCAGGAAACATTATTAAATCCTAATGGAAATTTTTTCCGCCGAAAGTTTTGGTTTACTCAAAATTCCTTCGATAAACGAAGCGATTGGTAATAATCTAATACTATAGTTGCACTGCTTGACAAAAAAATGAGTAACTTTTACTATGAAAAACAACACGTTTATACCCGTAATAACACATCTGATTCAGAATAGTTTGAGGGGTAACTCCTCTATTTCTTATGTAAAAACATTAAGAATTTAGTTTCTAAAGCAAGTTGCAATGAAAATATTCAGTAAATTTGGTTGAAAAAAAATCCACAATAAATTCGTGTCCCCTGGCTTTGACGTTATAGAAGTGAGTCAAATGGACGGTAGCTTAAAAAATAAATAATTACTTTGAAGCTCAAACTGTAGTACGTAATTGAGCCAGAAACCAATGTCAACCAGTTCAAACCTTTAGAAAAGGACCCCACACAGTTTACATTAAAATCCGGCCCCGGTCAGCTTGGATGAAATTGTAAAACAATATAGTTCAAAACCTCCTGATCAAAAATTCCTAATGGGCACCAGTCCGAAAAATCAAAAGTTTGCGAGATAGGAGGGGTTAAGCGCCAAGAATATGACCACAAACGAATCCAGTGTCCCACTCGACATTCCAAGACCAGGTGCAAATATTTCAATTAAATGTGATAAGCATAATCATTGACAACTCCGGCTACACTGGCGAGACCAGTCTAGCTAACAAGGGCAAAAAATTGCGCTGTCCTGGCAATAATAATAGGTGAAACCATGGCGCAGCCCTGTTAATGTAAAAACTTTTCGAAATATTGAAGGTAGAAGACAGTTCAGTCAATGAATACAAGACTGTAGATCAGTCCAATTATCAGAGGAAGAACCAATCCAGCCACTAAATGCAATATAATGGGACAGTCTTGGCAATGTCAAGATTTTTCTAAATAATCAGGGCAAAAGACATTCTGACCTACCAAAAATCAACACAGTCACTGACGACACTGGCAAGACCATTCCAGCTAATAAGGGCAACATAATGGCGCTGTTCTGGTAATAATAGGTGAAACCATGGGGCAGTCATGGCAGTGTAGGCAAATCAATGGAGCAGTCAATTTCAACAACCTATACAAAATAGAAGCAAAACCAGTTAATCAAGTTGATAGCCCATCTAGTTAAGGCAAGACTTTAGATCACTCTAACCAACAGAAGCAAGACACTTTGGTAGTCCAGCCAGTTGAGACAAGATTATAGATCAGTCCAACCAACAGAGGTAAGACACTTTGGTGGTCCAGCCAGATAAGTCTAATCTATGGGTCAATCGAAGCAAGAAAGGCAAGGCATGTTAGGAGCTCAGCCAGTATTCAGGGACCTAGGGATATAGACGTGACTTTTTTGTTGATTGAATCATTTATTCGGCCGTTTATCATGCCATGGTTACAGGTATTATAGAGGAGGTCTCTACAACACTAAAATACTTTGTAATCTCTGATGAACACTGAGCGTTGTTATAAAAAATTATTTTATAAGACAGCACTTGAAGTTAGCATCTCACAACTTGCATTGTACTGATGAACAGCCTACAATTACACAGCTCCTTAAAGAAAAAATTGTCAGCTCCAGTAACCAGAATAGGCTTACCCTACGTTTTTGAGGTCGCCAAATCCGAATCCGGAGCCGGTTTGGCTTCATCACGTCACATTTCATCCCCAGCGTCAAAAAACATGGAAAATCGCTGATTTCAGGTGAAACATGATTCCCGTCTATGAAAAGTGGTTATGTTCTATGTTTTCGAGGTCGCCGAGTACGAATCTGCAGTCTTGCTGGTTCTACGACTTTGCAGTTCATCACTAACCTCAAAAAAAAAACGTGGCAAATTGGTAATTTTATGTAAAATATGTATTTTTTGAATGCAGAGTGGTCATATCCTATGTTTTCTAGGTTCTTGAGTCCGAATTCATAGCAAGTTCCTTTCAATTCACGCCCTTCTTGAGTATCGCGATCTTTCACCTTCGAAAGATCGACGTAATGGATTTCGCTGCCTTTTAACTCCATTCTGTGTATATTCTCTCTTCAATGCCCAACGAATGTCTGCCATCATGTATATATCCCACCTCCCTTGACAGCGATGTTCCATTTCTTTAATACCTTGATGGAATCTTTATCCATGCTCTTGACTGTAATCACCCAAATTCATTGGAAAATAGTCAATATGGGAATTTAATACATGTTACTTCATGCTCATATTACATCCCATTTTACCGAAGTTCTGTATCATATTTCTCACAATCATTTTGTAATTATCACTTTTGTGGTTCCCTAAAAAGTTTTCAAAAACTTTCTTGAAGCTTAACCAAGCTGCTTTTTGCACTTTGTTCATAGTTGTGAAGAAATTCTGATCCCTACACATTTTCCGGGTTTGAGGTCCATCGAATATTCCTGCTTTAAGTTTTGCATCCGATAGTTCTGGGAATTGTCCTTGAAGATATATAAAACATCTATCTCCTTCTTCCAATGCTGATGCAAACTGCTTCACCATGCCCAGTTTCATATGCAGAGGTGGCAGTAAAACTCTCGCCGGATCCACTAGTGGGAGGTTG
>JAUMHM010000005.1:48121892-48136405 GCA_032362435.1 Melikaiella ostensackeni
CCCCCCCCCCCCCCAAACAGTACACAAATCTAATACATTCTCTGATGAGAATGTAAAAAGCTGGAATAACTTCGAATGTTTTAACCCACCCAGTGTTTCAACCTGCCTCGGTCTCCGCTACGTATACGCTTTTGAAGTATCCAACTAAATAAACAAAAATAGTTGTGTTGGTACGTATACATGCATACAAAAGTGACTCAAAGTAACGCAAAATGACTTGAAATGCGGGCGCTAGTAATATGCATATTAACGCACGAACACTACCATTTTCTTTATGTAGTGGGATACTTCGAAAGCGTATATATTCTCTGCATGAATAAAGCGCTATTCACATTAAAAATGAACAAATAAGACATCGTTTTGATATTTTAATATAAATTTCATACCGTGAAATGTTAAAATACGAAAAATCATCGATTAACTAAAAAAAAGTACATAATATGAAGAGAAACGAAATTACTACGTTCTCGTTATTTGAAAACTGAAAATTCGTTATTTTGGCTTTTTTTCTATTAAAAGTAAGTCAATAATTGATTTAATCGCTAAAATAATATCAAATACGGGTTTCTCGTCCCCAAAAACCCCTGTACCTGTATACCAAATTTAAGCAAAGAAAAACGATAAAATTGAAATATCAATTTCACTTACAATATTCAACTTTAAAAGCGATATTACAAAAAATGTTTGTTATGACTCCAGGATCTTAAATGGTACAGTGGAGTTGGTTGTTGATAGGGCTACATTATAGCATAGACTGTTTGGCCCGATCGGTGTGACCTATATGAGTCGTATCCTACAACTCACGTGCGCATGTCAACAGTAGGTCCAACGTTTAAGATTTTCACCAAGAGTTGTCGCAAGGGTCGACGTACACATAGCTCACTAAAATTGATTATAGTTTCACCTCCGCAAGGGAATTTATCATTGGAGGTTCAAGACAGTCTTGACAACATTTCCATAATAATGTAAGCAGCACTCTTCCAGGAGGAACGCCCTCTTGCTGCGTTCTTAGCTGCAATTGTCGTCGTTTCAACTGAAGGGAAAAATAGTAAATTTAAATAGCCTTAAAAATGTATAGCAAGAATTGAATATAATTCCAGAGAATTTATTACCTGGCAGTACATTTCATTGAGGAATGACATAAAGGCCGAATAGCGATGACAGTCCGAAAAGTCTTGAAGTATTCGACTGTGATCTTGATACCATTGTTGACAAGAGTTCAACAGGGACTCGAGGAAAGTTTCTTTCACTTCTTTCTGACGGTGAGCAAGAAGTAATAAACTTATTTGTAAGATATATGATTAAATAGGTGAATTACATTGAATAAGTATTTTATTGTTTACATTAATGCTGCCAATCGGCATGATAAAAATCAAAAAATGAAATTGGTAATTTATGCCCAGGAAAAAAGAAGCTATTGAATGGAAATTATTTAAATCAGAAAATGTAAGCGCGAATACAGATTCACGCGAACTCCGATTCATAGAGCTAAAAAATGATTCAACGAGATTTGTCTGAATTGATGGTGGTAGTGGTGTCACGTTTAAATTATTAAAATCATGAGACCGATCAAAATATTCACAAACCGATTGACCATAATTTGCATGTGAATCTGAATTCTTAAATTTCGATTCAAATAACTGTCATTCAGTCAATTCTTTTTCCCCCGGGTAGAAATATATATTAATGTAAGCATTTTCAAATATCAAACTGGAAGATCAGCAAAATACCTCAATTATTGTGATGCAAATCTTAGCTGCTGCTTCAGCGAGACGTCGGTTTTCAACTACCCTTTCCAAGACGTGACGAACTATCTCCATCAGTGCCCGCGCGTTTAAGTGATTAGGATCTGCCCAGAAGAAATTAAATCATTATTTAGTTATTCTAATTGTTATTTTATTGGAATAACGTCTAAATCTCTTACATATTGACCTTGGTGTTTTCAAAAAAATATATTCTTGGAACAAAAACGAATCGATTGGCCTATGCTAGTAATGCATTCGATTAAAAAGTAATCAAATTTGATTAATTTATAATTTTGAAAGAAATCTATTATCTAAATAAATTTAACCATTACATAAATTCTTTATCTTTGAGGAAGCAATGTGTTCATGAAATAAGCACCGAAGTTGATACGACGAACATATACAACTTGTACAATGTAGAAAATTTCATTTTGAAATCATCTAAATTTTCGCGATTTCAGTTTAAAATTTCTTCAAGTTTTGAAAGTTTTGAACATTTCCAATTTTACGTTATTTCGTTTCGATTGATTCTTTTCAAAAATTTCGCCAATTTTAAACGCTGCTCATTTTTTTCGCAAAGATTAAAATCGTTTCCAAAAGCGCTTGAAATTAAACATTTTCGAAACCGAAAGGGTTTAAGTTTCAATTTAACATTTGTTGATATTAATAATTTGAATTGAAAAATTTTCACTTTTAAAAAGATTCTCATTTAATTGATTCAATAAGGAAACGCTTTCAGTTGAAAATTGTTTATTTTTAGAGAACTTAAAATCTGTCATTCTTGAAAACTCTGTTTATAAAATTGAGCTGTCTTAAGGCAGTTTACAGTAGTTTCCTAAATGAGAGTATTGCAGCCTAAGAAACTGATGGGCCAACTCAGAATAAATTTAAGTGGTTTTTCTATATTCTTGAGAGAAAACCTTAATTGTGTAAGTTGTCTTAACTTCGACATTTTCTAATTTGAAACGCTTTTAAGTCTTTGTAAGTCTTTATAAGCGCTTTTATTTGATTTACCTTCGATAGCTTTGTTGAGCGTATCTTGAATTTGGGTAGGAAACTTTCCAAGTTCCGAGGCGTCAGCCATATTCTTCGCTTTTGCAGCTATCACGTCGGCGGCATTTAAGCTCTTTGAACGTTTAAGTTGATATGGCGAAATAAAGGACAATGACTTCGTTAATTTTCCAGGCTTGGAAATAGCAACCTGCCTTGTGTCATTCTGATCCATGCTGAAATGAACTCTGCTGGCACTCTGTCAAAAAATCTTCACCATTCATATATTTACAGTATCATTACTACAGTGCAGTGGCTACAAGTCAAACAAAAATACTTAATGGACATTCATTGATGTGAAAATTTCATAAAATCAATTGTTTTTTTTCGAATCTGATCACACAATTTTTTTTATTCTTCTATAGACACTTCATTCATTCCCATTCATTTATATTTATACATTATTGAACTTAAAATTGATGAATTTTAAATGATTCGATTTTTTTAATGTTTCGAATTCAGAAGAGCACCACTTTGACTTGCTGTTTTGTTTTTATTGCAATAAATTACACAATATTTAGGTTTAAAAGCTTACATTTTTTTATTTTAATGGCCGGGATTTTTTTGCCTTTTAGCGGCTACCCTGGTTATTTTAATCTAATAAATTTCTATAATCTGTAAATTTCTCACGTGCAAAATGTTGCCACTTGACGCAGAAGTATACAGGCCATGGGGGTGTCGCATAGTTGGACTGACTAGAAGATGGTGATTCGTTTGGTGGTGATGTAGATTTTGATGAGACAATTGATGCTGCAGTGGATACGTTAACTGATGTTGATGTTGATACATGTATCGGTGGACATTCCCACTTGATTTACTTTGCTGTAGATAATAGGTTGGTCGCTCCGAATTGGCGGGTGATCTGCTGTAAAATGTATCTCAACATTAAACCTTGGGCTCTTATTTTAAAAGCGATGGTATTAAAATTTTGAAAAAAATTGACAACTAGCTATGTTCAGTTTAAACTGTTTCAGATTAAATTAATCGCCTGCAATTTTCTATATTTATTTTCAGATCTGCTTGTACAAGATTTGTTGAACCTTTATCAACATTATTCAGCTATTTTATACTGTGATTCATTTTATTAAATTTTATTTTATTGCAATGAACTTGGGAATTTACGCCCAGAAGTTGGATAATTTAGTTTTTTATGATGGAGCGTTTATACCTATCTGAAACGGATCAAATTCATCAACACGAAATTTAAAACATGAAATAACATTCTGTTAATCTATTGTGATTCAACAAGTATTTGAAAGCTTTTTAAAATGTACAGTATAAATCCTAGATTAGATTAGGTGCCATTCTTATAGCTTTTTTGCTTGAATTATTTCAAAATCAATTGTCTTGAAACTATATTTACAATTCTATTTGCAGCAGATTTGAATATTAATAATAATATTATAAAATTATTATGCACATACAAATGTGAAAATAAGTAAACGTATTAATCCTGTTTGCGGCATCTAGCTAATATTTCAAAATTCACGTGCCCAAACTTTCGCCAATTTCGCCTATTACATACTCATTATACAAGTACTAAATAATGTGTTTAAAATGTAAGTCTAAATATTCTAAGCTCACTTTAAATGCATTTCATTTTGTTTCATGGTGAATTCCTTGGCGTGAACGTTCAATTGGGGATTAGTGAAATTAGCCGTCCGCTCCGTAGTTCCGTCCACTCTTACACCTACCGAATACATTTTTACCTGATAATTAATTTAAAAGAAAAAAAAATTATTTAAACTAATTGATTATTACTAATTTAGTCAATATGTTTGAATCAAAATTATTAACCCCCCATCACTCGCATATACAGAGATTCTGCCTCAGGGAGTTCATTTTTCAATTAATGTCTCTAAAATTATAATACCAATATCGTTCAGGAACTTTTAAAACCTTCTATAGCAATCTTTTTTGACCCTTTTTAAATTTTGCCAAGTTGTCACTATTTCATACATAAAAATTCAAGATTGAAACAAAAGGTTTCACATGTTTCCCATGCAATATGAATGGTGAACGTGAATCAGCGCGAAAGGACCATTTTAAAAATATTGCATGAAATACTTGAATAGTGTTCAATGATAAATCGCTGGGGCGGTGCGGTGATTAATATTTGATTGAATCTGGAATTTTCTGTTCATAATCGATTACTGTCCGTATTTTTGTTTTGCTTAAAATGATCAGGATTGATTAGGAGAATTAAAAATCGGACTTTTATTCACCGTCCAAAATTGAGAAAACTTGCGCCTCAAGCGAGAAAAAAATCTTCTCCCTTCATTTTCTATTTACAATCAACTTATTGTTGGATAGTTACAGTGAAAAGCAGGTTTTTGTATATAGAAATGATAAATATAATTTTTTAATGCAATTTTTCAAATAACAACTATATAAATTAATTATTGATAAATTTTATGGTTTAATTATCACAATTACGTTAATTCCAATAATAATTAAAGAAAAAATCATTTTTCTCTACGAAGAAACAGCCGATTGAGACATTTATTTATAGAAATTGTTATTAACAATATAAGTATTTATGTTTGATATTGCTTTATGTTTATAAATGATTTTGAAGACCATTGCAATCAATATTCTCGACAGAAAAATCAATCTAGTTGTGAGTAAAAGACAACAATTGAAAATTTGGTTATAAAAATTTGTTTATAATAACAATCTATTACAGTCATAATTGTTTACTTATGCCAAAATTGCCAATTTTCTCACTCTATTTGTTTATAAAGTATTACACTAAGAAATTAATTTGAAAATTGCACATTAAAATTCTGTAAAAATGTAATCCTGGTCATTAAAAAAAAATGAAAATCAGTTCAAAAATACGAATTGTGGCCGATTACATTTGAACAGTAAATTCCAGATTTGTCCGACTGAAAAAAATGGTATGCGAGAGAAAGATGGTTAAATTCTTTCATAATATAATTATCATAACATTCTTCTAATTTTTTAAATAATGATTATATGTACATATAATCGCATTATTAAAAAGAAAATATTTGAATTGAAATAGACAGGTAATCACTAGAATATTATTTTGTTAGTACTAACCAGGAGGCCGATAAATTTCAAGGGATGGTTTCGATTTTTGGGCCGCTGTGTTATTACTCCGTTTCTGCGAAACTGCATCCCTCATCTGAAAAAGGAAACCCGGAAACTAAAATTTATATTGTGAATACTTAGATAATTATTTTTTGTCTAGCTTTTAACATAGATTATAGCGGGAACTATCGAGTGTGAGCAGCAAGTAAGTTCAGTGTCAGTAAAAAGCGCCGGCTCGAAGCCCGATGCGCTATACACCAACAGGCCACGGAGACAAGTGGTACACGTAGCATCACGGCTACCGTATTCTAGTATAGCCCTATGGAGAGGGGGAATCTACATATATGTGACGTGTATCGTGTAATGTCTTATAAAAAGGTTTATTGTTTATTTTTTTTGCAAATGAAATACTTATATATTTCGCTGAGGAGTTAACTGCACTCTAAAAATGCGGCATATAATTAAATACATGCATCTGACATCTTTAAATGCTTTGGAAATCCTTGAAAATCTTGTGAAATACAACAAAAATCCTGGCAGTCGGTTGATTTCTTCTGTTTTTGAATTTGAAAACCCATAAAATGTTACCTATGAGATAAAAAATTATAGCGATTTTTGCAGGTACAGTTTTTGGCAGTGAAAAAGAATTTTTAAAAAATATTTTTAATTTTGTGCAAGTAACCATTTTTCAAAAATGTGCCAAAAACATGTTTATTTGAATTTAGGTAATTGCACTTTTTTAAATTTGTACATGTCGAACTCTAAATTTTGTCACTTTGAATCGAAAAAACATGCCATTATTAAACAGCTTGTTTGGGATTTGGTATATTCAGTGTCTATATTGTCACGAAAACCATGCGTCCGTTCGCTAATTATCATTCCGCCTCTTCAACCCTTATACCTATACACGTACATACATGTCTGCAATTGAACTGAGTTTTAAATACGGACAAGCATATTGCAGTTTGGGAATTTTTTAACTTCTATAAAAAGAACATGTAGAAAATTTAATTTTTGACAAAATAATTTTTGTGCCTTAGACTTGTTTTGGAAAACGCATTTTCCAAAAATTGCAAATATAAAAATTCGGTATATCTTCGTTTGTGTATTGTGAGTATACATTTTCTAGGAAATTAGAATCTAAATGAAGCGTTGCAATATATGCAAAGTTGTGAGATACTATAAATGTATATCCAGTCATCGCAAGACTATCCTGTTTCTGGGTAATACATTTTCAACAATACAACAAAACCGTAAGTCAATTCTCTTAATATAATCTTATTGAAAAATGTCTTAATTAAAATAGATTTTTGCTGCAAACCCCGTATAAATAGACAGAGCTTAACAATTTACATCCATATTTTCTATTACAGAGAATGAAAAAGAAAAAGATAGAATCACTTGTTAAAAATGGAAGATAAATGCTTGTTGCGGAATAGCAATAATTGATTCCCGAAATATTTTCCATGCGTTAGAAGCATACTCATGTGCACTTACAGTGAGTACCGCGTGAGTTGCATGCTTGTTCAGCTATCGGCACAGCACATAATTTCCTTATTGTCACTGCAGTTTCAGATCCCATTAACATTAAACCACTTTCTTTATCGAACGCACGACTGTTTTACTTTCGCGAACTTTATACTATTTTCACTGTCAAAAAAGTAAATCACATACAAGAAGTAGATATATTTAATTTTTGTAAAGTTATGCTACTTCTTGAATTCCTTTCCACTTTCTCTCTCTCTGGCATACATGCACCACGTACACCGTACACAGAAGCTACGCTGATGACTAGGAACTAATAATAGAAGGTGTAGCAGTGAGTGAGCCTATATACAAGAACTCCGTTTGTAGCAGAGACTAAAATATCCGACTTTTCGAGCCAAGTTCTTTTTGACGTGTATTCTATAGTTTTTAAGTTAATAAATGTTTCCGTAAATTGAGCGATTGATATTAAAAAAGGTTGCATGCTCAATTTACTATTGTTGAAAGAGATATTTCTTTCTCCATTTTGATATCATATTTGGGCGGTCTGGGAAAAAATTCTGTACAAGAGTATATTGATATTTTGCATAAAAATATGGCAGTCATGGTCTATTCTCTAATTCAAAAATAGTCCATTACAGAACTCGAATGAAATTAACGGTGACAATTTAATATTTTTCCAGCTAAAGTTTCGGACAGTTCTAAAATTATACCTTTAAAGAACCTTTATTTATCGGTTACATCCAACTTAGTTTTCAGTAGAATCAAATAAAATGTATAGAAATAATATTGAACAAAATGAAAAAAAAAGCAGCGTCTAGTTTCGTTCGAAGCCCTGCTTATGGGAAAGCAATGTATTTTCGCGTAAAAAATCAAGGGAAGAGGCAGAATCAGAATACAAATTCAATCCAATAAGTCCAAGGCTCATCCGCACACAGACATTTCGAGCCTTCTCAATCCGTGCCACCAATCCGAAACCATCTTTCAGTCCTTTTCAATCCAAATGCATCCGAAGCTTATCTGGAAAGAAATTTCAATTCTTTTCAACCTGCGCGTCAACAACAACTTCAATCTGAAACCAATACGAATCCACCTTTGCAATCTTTTTCAATTCGCGAGCTTACTCCGAATGAATACGAAACCACCCTTTCAATCCTTTTCAATCTGGCGCCCGATCCGAATAAATCCGGGGCTCATCCGGTCAGACTTTTCAATCCTTCTCAATTCGCTCACCAACACCGAATTAATCCAAACCAGTTCGAGCCCACCTTTCAATTCTTTTCAGTCCGTCAATTTAATCTAAAACCACCTTTCAATCCTTTTCAATCTAATCCGTATAAATCTGTGGCTCGTCTGGAAAGATGTTTCAATCCTTCTCAATCCGCACGTCAACACCAATTTTAATCCAAATTAGTCCGTATTTTCTTCAGCAAAGAAAGTGTATAAGGTTCAAGCAAATTTAAATAACCGCTTATACGATTTGCTGTGCGTCCAAAAATATACCCGAAACCACTTTCCAAATGTCGACCAGTGTTTTTTGCTCAGTCCGAGTGTAATATGTTCTTGTGAAAAATTCTAAAAGAAATTTTTTTTTTAAAACGTGCTTTTTTGATAATATGTACTTACTTTTAAATGAAAATTTTCAAAAAAATTGATTGAAATACAACCTCAGTTTTGGTATGAAGTCGCAACTGTTTTTGTAGGTTTTCAGCGCGGAAAAAAATAAGTTTTCCGCAAAAATATGATTACTACTGCAGACCGCTTTCAAGTCCCTCCAAAACTCCAATGATTTCCTTTTAAACTAAATTTTTTTATGCGTTATATATCCGTAGAAAATGCCCAAATACAATCAAATGGGAATGTTGAAATACAGATTCGCAACTGAATGCAATAGGGATGCTTCCTAGTGAATTGTTTGGACGTTCTAATGAAGTAATGAAAACTTGCACTCTGTCAGACTGGCATGTATATTGTTAATTACCAATAAAGTGAAAATTGAGACCATTTTTTAACACGTTTGCTTGGATTGTTGCTTCCAGTTTAGACAGCCTGGTAAGAAGATCTATGTTGAAATTAATTTTAATGACTTGAAATGTAGTCAAATTCTCAACGCTTTGAATTCAAAACAATGTAGTTTTCTACCGCGTACATATTAATTCATTTGAATCTCAAATAATTGTAAGAACTGTCAACATTTCAATTTAAAACAATCTCCTTTAACTCAAAGTGAAATCTAGGCAATACCAAACAATTCCACAATGGACAAATTCACAACGCTTTGAATCCAAATCAATTTCATTTTTGTCCATTTTCGAAATCACTTTAATTAATTTCGATGCACACCTTCTTACCGGGAGGTAAAAAATGTAAAAAAATTTGGTGTATAGCATAAGAAAGGTTTAAAATGACCCATAGTCGAACCACTTGCGACTAATAGTTTGCTAGATATTAATCTGTTAATTAAGGGTAGTGTATTTTCGGTAAAAGCCTTCGTTTTAATAAATATTAATTGTAATAAAAAAAAATTCCGATTCGATTTTCCTTGTTACATACTTAAAATAAAAAGTTAGAGATATTCAAAAAAAATTTTCCAGAATTCGAAATCGAAAAATGGCGGAGTTGGAGGGGAAGGGTCCGATTTTTGTTTAACAACAAAATTATTTGCAAAGAAAATTATGTGCAAAATTCACTTCGGGCATCACCTAGGAGATAGTTCTTCTTCGATGAAAACTACTTTTTAGGCGTCTTCCATAAATGACGTCACGCTATATGAGGAAAGGAGGGGGTTCACCAAAGCGTAACATTAGATTGTTACAAAAAATTATTTTTTGCATACCTATAGTCGTCGGAAAAATCTGAAAAAATTGGGTGTAGCCGTTCAGGAAGGATGATGTCAATTTTTCCCCCCAATTTTCTCAGTGTAAAAAATCAGTAGCAAACAAATATTGTTTAAAAAATGTTAATTAAGAATATTGCAGAACTGTGCCAAATTATGATAGAATTTTTAAAAATTGGAGAAGAATGTGTAGGACATGAGTTTGAAATAACACCAAGATTTTTTCAAATAATAATTTAAACAAATACTTCAGTGTATCAGTTTTTTTTAAGAAAAACATTATTTTGCACTAAAGTCGCCGTGACTTATTACTGAAATGGTATTTAGTATCTTAGACGTGTCATAAATTGAAAAATTAAAAACAATTTATAAAGTTATAAACAATTTTTAATCGATTAAGGCCCATGGGGAAACCAATATTATCTTGTCCGTTCTTTCGTCATGAACTTTTCGTAAAAAGATACTCTTTTGAAGGCATTATACTTTAAGTATACTTTCATGAATCCATTAAAATTGAAATATTAATAATATTTGATTAATTTTTGTATACTTCTTAGTTTTGCAAAGATTCTTACCTTGTTTATTAGCTTTGCGCCTCTTTTGTTTAGATCCTTTACCATTATTAAATATTATATTTTCCCGTCTATGTATATAAAATTACACTTGTGAAAGAATTTCGAATCTGTGCAGAAAAATCTTTTCGCAATATTAAGAAATAGCTTTTTTTGTGCCTTTAGCGTATACACAAGGATTTTTCTTCGTATAAAAATGTCCTTGATGTATTAAATGGACTCATCATATTATGCCTGTCATGAATTTATGATTAAAATGTATCTTATAAGTAATAAATAATTATGGAAAGCTTCTATAAGACCAGATTGTGCTTCTCTATTATTTTGAATGAATTGTCAGAAAAAGATACCAACAATTAAAAATTATAAATTACTGACGAGAGCGAGCACCGACACCGTTGATACTCAGCAATAAACTGGAATGCTAAATGATGATTATATTTTACATAAATATCCCCTCCTTTCGCGGATAGTTGAAACGAAGACATCACTCACGCCATTTATGTGAGTGCTACCTACGTCAAAGGACGCAATCGAGTTTGTACAGAATCGAATGTGCGGCTGTAGCGATGACACATCACATCTCGTCAAAATGTACCATTACTACTAAACTTCGAATATTTCTCAATTACTGAAAAAGAAAGTATAATTTAGTTTTTAAACATTTTTTAACAATATATAAAACTAGTAATATAAAATTATTTAAATAATATTTGTATCAATAAATAATAATCCCAACCTGAAAATGCTACAAAGCTAACAAAACTTTGTGTACTTATTTCATAGTAAAGCGTACCGAATTATTCAAGTTCCTGAAAGTAACCATGATAATAATGATAACTTTATTTCAGAATATATGATAATTGTAATCACATTGTATGTATACTTATGTGGATAAATTTTTAATAACTCTTGGAACATACATACAATATCGCGTGATATCGTAAAGACATGTTGTAAAGACATCCTCAATTTCCTTTGCCCACTGGGTAATTATAATGACTTAAGATGCCTCTATGTATTATATTTGCTTCGAAGAAAGAAGTGAAGGTCCAGTGTTTGACACATAGCCAGTCAAAAGTAACGCGTTACGTTACCGTTACTTTCTACAAATATGTAACGTGTTACCGTTACCGGAAAAAAGTAACGCGTTACCTTGAAGTTACTTTTTTGGATTGTATTTTTAATACATTATTTTGAATTATTACAAGCTTTAGAGAGTTTGTTTTTTTAATCGAAAGTGTTGTAAAAATTAACAATTGACTAATTTCATATGAAAGCGGAAGTCTGACCCTGGTGATGGCACGGAATTATTTGTGGCTAAAATATATATTTTTCCAAGGTCTACTTGAATGTTTAGGTGAACTTTGTAAAAATTAGCGAGATTTTTTCAAAAAATGTTTTATCTTGGGGAATAATTGGCATAAATTAATTTCCTTTGTACGCCATTTTAGTAATTTCTATAATTCTTTAAGTTTCTTTAAGAGTTTTGAAAGAGTGTATATTGCACAACAAGTAAACCAACCAGGAGTTTAAAATTAATAATCTGTAGATTTTTTTTAGTTTACACTATTAGTAATTTTAAACCACAAACAAAATATTTAAAAAATAAGAATGGATCCTGCTATGCTGAATAATAATCGAAGCACCGAAGCATAAAAACTGAAAAAATTCTATTCGAATTATCATTTTTTGAAGATGACTGAAACAGACCATTTTTCACTTTCCGTATTTTTGTCTACTTATTTACAACAAAAAAATGAAATTCTTAACAAAAAATATCTTTTTCAGTTTTCAAATGTAATATTCTCCTTATGCCGAAAAATCCCAAAGTAAAAAATATCAATTCGAAAGGGAAGCAGAAGATATATTGACCGATTTTAAAATATTTGAAGTTGTGTTCATCTTGTTCGAGAAAACGTTTACACATTTTTAGAATTTTGTAGTACAAGATTCGTTTTTTTTACTTAACGCCCATTTTCATGGGAAAAAATGTTTGATTGTTTTGGGGGAAGGGACCACAGGGTACGATGGAATTACAATGAAGGGCCGGCGAAACCCTCGCGTGTCTTGAGGACACGGAGCGAAGCAAGAACGAAGAATCTCTGCATCCATGTCGTAAGTGCCTTGGTAAGTTTTTGGCACGCGGGTATGTTGCAGTCGGCTGGAGCCGAGAATTCGATCACGAACATAGTTCGTTTCTCGAAGTCAAGGAAAACGATGTCAGACCTCTACTTTTCAGTAGGGGCTATTGTCGAGAACTTGTAGTCCCAGTCAATTTGGCACTTCTTATACTTGGCAATTGACTCTACCTCCTTCGGATATACAGATATATACAACTGTTCGCCGGATCGTGCAATATTCGTCGCGCATGCGCGGCCGAAAAATATTCGAGATGAAAAGGTCAGACGGTAGTCGCTTATTTGCTAGTTGTGCGGTCTATTGAACCAACCGAAATATATTCAGTGCGCTTTTTTGTGAGTAATTAGCTCTTACCGCACTGTGCGCGGAGCTGTAATTTATTTCTCCAGGAGTCGTTAATCTAACCATGCTCGAAATTTTCTCCTCTCACGTATATCCTGTCCTGTCTCTTGAAAACATAGTTTCCTCAAAACATTATTGCAGATGAATGTCCTGTCGCAATGAAAAACAATCCGATTCGGTGGGGTGAGGGGGGTCTTTCGGAAGGTCATGGTCCAAATGTAGATGACCCCTTGGATGACCTGAAAAAGGGCGCGAATGCTCTGATATTCCTTGAAGACCAAAATTCCAGCGGCTTTGGCAAGCTACGAGTCGTCGCTATGTCTCCCAAACAGCAAACCACCTTCCACAAGAAATCCCTAAAAAAATCAGGGGGCTCATCAACTTAGTCCCCTCTAATTTTGTCACTTGTCAGGACGTTATTCATGGTGTTTCTTATGAGATCTCGGGAGCGGAGATCTTACAGAACCTTGAAGTTCTTGGCTCTTTAAGAAGAAAGACCAAGGCTGTCAAAGTTTTCCATCTCAAACCCCGTGACTTTGCTACAAAATACAAGGTGCCATTCACAGAAGCCAAGTCAATCCTTTGATCTGGCAAAGGAGCTGAATATGCAAACTCCTACCCCTCCCATCCCAAATCTTCTCATATTTTTAACTTTTCGATGTTCCCGGAACTATACGACGCCCCTGCCTCCAACTTGTTCACCCTCTCCTCCACACCCTACCGAGCAAGGGTATTCCAAAACTGTATCAGTATGTTCTATCCCCTTACGAGCAAAACACACAGAATCAAACCCAAAATAAAAACAGATCTCTCCCTTGCAAGCACATTCTCAGAAACCCTCTCGTCGGGCTTCTCAGTCTTCTTTCTCGCACATCTACAATAACAGGACAACAAGCTTCCTACCCAATGGTTTTGCCCTTCACAATTCAGCAGAATCCTATCCCTCTCCCCCTTCCCAACCCCCTCAACCACCTCATTCAAACCCTCTGACCCTTTCCTTCCAACTCTACCCCGTGATCACTGCTCATAAATCAATCAATAAATCAAACATATAACTTCTGATTCCCTCAAAATCATGATCTTCAGAGGTATGTTAGAGGATATTGATATTTTAATATATCATGAAAAGGAAAAAAACATGAAATAAATAATAGTTGAACTATTTTTCTTCATGAACTGGGTAAAATTTGATGCAGTTGATCTTCGACACTGCAAATTATTCGCATACTTTGTTAGAAAGAATACAATTCTTATCTTTTTTCTCTAGTCACTTTTGAAACGGGC
>JAUMHM010000005.1:48136505-48148620 GCA_032362435.1 Melikaiella ostensackeni
ATTAGCTCCAAAGCACTTTTTTGAATTTTGAATAATTTTCATAGATTTAATCAATTTTAAACAACTTTGGATACATCGTTTTGAAATAGAGGGTACGTATTTGTATATTATTGGTACAATTATTGATTTCGTGTTTCATTATTAACAATAAATAGCAAAAATCAAACCACTTCGTCTAGTAGGTTCGGCTAATGGTGATTTTACCTTATATGGTGTTTATCTTACGCCTAAATTTAACAAAAAATCTAAGAAATTTAGACCCAGGTAGATGCGCGAACTTTTCCACACCTACGGTATCGGACCGGATATTTGAATCATTAAACCGGTGACCCGACTTTGAATTCCTTTTTAGATTCTAAGATTAAAGCACAATGTCAAATCTATTAAATTTTTGTAGCCTATGGTTTACTGTACTGGCATGATTTTTTTCAGAATTTTCAAACGTTGCGCAGAAGTGCTATAAAAGAAAAATGACACTTTGTGTGGAAACGCCCATATGCAATTGAATACTGTTTATAATGTTTTCTAAAATTCTATTTCAATATTGTGTTTATATTTCAGAGCAGTAGCAATCGGCACTGAAATGTTAGAACTAGACTGCCACCTCACAAAAGATGGACAAGTTGTTGTATCTCATGATCATAATCTTTTGCGAAGCACGGGAACCGATAAAAATATTTCGGATCTAGATTATAAGGACTTACCTTTACTGAAACATCGTTTGCCAATAGATTTTGATCCAGGTACTCTGAGAATATTTATTAGGCATCCTTTTCATTCCAATAAAACGATCTAATACGTATAGTTTGGCAGATGTGGAATACGTTGGTTCCGAAAATGAGGAGGAAAGGCGGTTCGCTCTCTTAAAAGAGGTCTTTGAGGAGTTTCCCCACATTCCTATCAATATTGATATTAAGATTAATAACGACGAACTGATATCCAAAGTCGCGGCTCTTATAAAAGAATATAATAGAGAGGATTATACTGTTTGGGGAAACTTCAGTGACGAGATTACGAAGAAATGTTACAAGACGGTGTGTAACAAATTCCAGGGTGGCCGCTGGACCGAGAATATATTTTTGACCAAGAATTTTTTTCAATTTCAGTAGAAAATTGTGTGCAAGTTACAATTTTTTTGAAAAGATGCGAAAAGCATGTCTTTTTATTTGAGCTAATTGCACTTATTTTTTAAAGTTATGCATGGGTTATACTCACATAGTTTAAGATTTTGACTACGTGAAAAAATTTCAATTGGTTTTTCAAGTATTGATTGATGATTGATGGGAATGAATGATATGGTCAAAAAACACCGCTTTTTAGACACAATAACAATAGTGGGAATAAAAGTAACTGCTACAGGTTTCTGAATTAATAGTAGGCCTATTTTCGATATTATACTCGTAGCAGACACGAATAAAAGGCGACACGACTGATGTCCACTCACATTTTAAGTAATAACACTTAATTTGTAATTATTTTAAGTAGTTTTATGCAAGCAATCAAGACTATTCAAGGTTAAAAATCTAGCAAAAAATTTACGTCATTACAAACCTCCGTCTATGTGGAAGCAATTATTCAGTTGAACTTGAAAATATTATTTTTAATGTCTCCTAATTTAAAAATGTTTAATATAAAACATTTCAAAAATCAAGCCAAAGAGGTCGGCAAGGCCCTATTTAAATTCTTATGCTGCCATATTTTATACCTACATATTATATTAAACGTTTGAACTCAAAATTTCTGAATTTTAAATATTTCAAATTTTTATGTTAAATGCTTCGAATTCAGAATAGTTCCATTTTGACTTTTTTTATTTACAGTTTAGTTTTTATTACTTCAAGTGATTAAAAAAATCAGCTTCAAAAGTTATAATTATTCAATTTTAATGTCCGGAAATCATTTTTTAAAACCGCGAAGTGACCGAGAATTTTTTCTAGCTTTTTAACGGCCACCCTGAATAACAAAGTTACATTATTCTGTGCTAATTTCTAAGGTTTCTCTTAAATCACAATTTTTTGCAGAATCCTAATGTTAATCTACTGTTTTCTATGCAACGAGTGACTATGTTAATTATTCTTATGTATACTGGATTATTACCATTCGTTCCACTTAAGGAGACTCACCTAGAAATATTCTTACCCTCAATATACCTACGGTATTTAACTTACGTTTTAAACAAACGCTTATTTGTTTTAAATAACTACATAATTAAACAACATTCATGTGTTATATTAATATTTTCCAGGCGTAAATGCGGGCCAATTCCAACTTTCCTGCCATTGGAAAAGCTAATCGTTCGCACAATAAACATTTTACTGATGAGACCGTGTTTATTCAATCATTTACGAGCACGTGGTATTCACGTACGTACTTTTAATATTCCTCAAATATATTTTAAATTTAGATTTTGAAATGACTGGGAAAAATATTTTATCACTACAATTTCGCATTTTGCGAAGTTTTTGTAAAGTTTTTGCATTTAAAAAGTTAGACAGAAATAATCATCTTATTGAAATATAATATTGTTTTTTGCAGATTTACTTTTGGGTGTTAAATAAAGATGAAGAATTTAAACATGCCTTCGATCTGGGGGCTACGGGTGTAATGACTGATTATCCAACTAGATTAAAATCATTTTTGAAGAACAATGCACTGGATTAAAAAATGTTGGAAAAATCTTACATTTTTCTACCATTTAAAAAAATGTGAAAGTAAGGATTAAGGCGTCATCCATAAATGACGTTACGCTATTATTTTTCATTTCTATCCCTCTCCTTGCATTTAACATTATGTCCATATAGAAAAATCCTCAGAATTGACCCCTCTCTTCCCCGCGTGACGTCATTTATGGATGACGCTTAATTGAATATTCACCATCGAGCCATACTCACATAAGTGTATATGGTTCATCAATTAGTTTAAATAAAAGTAAAAATTTTTCTTTAGAGTCACTAAGGAAGCAAAGAAACATAAAGCAAAAGCATCTTTCTACTTTTCTACAAGAAGCCAAACGGAGTCTATATATATTTACATGTGAAGTATATATATATATGTTAAAACGAGTGATTCGTTTTTAGGCTGTCATAACGTTAATTTGCAAAATAGTTAAAAGCTTTTGCAACAAACGGAAGGTCAAATCCAAAAAGAATTTTTAAAATTTGAGACTAAAATATGCATTTTTTATCAGACACCGATGTCGCCTTTAATATTTGAAAGAAGCGGTTTTTTTCTAGATTTTTGACTGTTTTAAGCCAATTTTTAGAAATAATTGAATTACGTTTAGCAGTTGAATCATTTTGGTAATAAAAAACATTAACTCTTGAAAATCTTGTACAAAAAATTTGAATACCTGAGAGAGAAGTTTCATTTTGATAATATGAAACTGAGGGGATGTTAATTTCAGAAATTAAGTTGTAAACTTCTCTTTAGTTCTGTCTCTGAAAAAAATATTTTAAAATATTTTTAATCAACTTTTACATCAGCAAACAAAAAAAAACAAGCAAAAATTAAAAGTGTATTGAATCAAACATGCCAAATGTCTTGTGATACGTATACACAGAAAATATTTTGATTTAATCGTACTAACAAAGTAACAATAAGCCATGTCTAGAATTTTTTATTTTGCTTCACTGAAATTTAACTTTGAGATGCAAAATAACGTTTACACAAAAACTTTTTAAGTATGCCAAAGCTAATCTTAAGTAAATGGTACTGTGATGATTCCAATAACAAATGATTCATATTTACTACCTCTTTACATTGTAAACTTCAGTTACATATTTTCAAAGAGCATCGTGTTGTAGTTACACAGGTTAACAATAAATATACAACATGGACGAGATGTATTATTTCCCGTAGATTTTTGGTCGCTGAATCTGAAACTGAAAGCGAAGTCTTTCTACCACCTCAGGTTTTTGATAAAATTGAGGCCAAAGGTGCACAAAAAAACGGTTTTGGCCATTTTTGACCTGAATTTTCTCAAAAACTTGTTATAAAAAGATTTAACTTTCATATTCTGATTCTGCGACCAAAAATGTAAAGGATATGATACGTCTCGTCCATGTTGCACATTTATTATTGATTGATATTAGCTATAAGCACAATTTACTACAACACTTTTGTAATTTGTATTCAACGTATTAATGACTTATAAGCATCAAAGAAATTGTCTTATGTTAGTCATTCTGCGTGTAACTAAATCTATTTTCACCGTAGAAACTGTTACATTACAAAAATGCTATAGTGGGTTTACATCGCAGCCTAGAGATTAACTACTCATAAAATCTGTGTACACATCAGGTGGAAATCCTTTTAAATGTTTGGAATCCCCTGAAATCTTTCAAATCCCATAAAATCGTTTGAAATTCATTGGAAACCATGGAAATGAGATGAAACCTTTAAATCCTATAAAATTATTTGAAATCTTAAAATCAACTAAAATTTCTTGAAATCCCAAAAAATCGCTTGGACTTCCTAGAAAATATTGGAAATCTCGGGAAACTTTTAAATCCTATGAAATTCTTTGGAAACCCTTGCTATCCTCTCAATTCCTTGAAATTTATAAATATCTTTGAAATCACGTAAAACATTTGAAAGACTTCGAAATGCTTTGAAACCCGTTGAATTCCTTCAAAGTTCCATTAAATATTTAAAATCTTATTAAACCTCATAAAATCCTTTGGAATCCTTTTAAATACCCTGACATCTTTGGAAATTCCACGTAATTCCTTGAAATTCTTCCAAATTTTGAAATAAGGTGTATGCTCAAGAGTTGAATATTTTTTGCTGCGGTGTAAACACAACCTCAAGGTTGCTACAGGTCAGGGAATTTTCTGTAAACTGAAGTTGAAGTTTATAAAATTCTGTATGACTGTTGTCACTAAAAGTTTTTAAGATAAATTTAGAAAGAAACATTTTTTTAATTAACATTATTGATCTTCTAGGTGTGTGAGGTTTTTATACGTGAAATAAACATTTGTAACGGTCAGAAAAAATTGGTTAGGGAAAAGTCAGGGAATTTCGAAATTAGGATTTTGCAGCAACCCTGATCGTAGAAGTTTTTACAATGTAGCATTTTTTGCTAACGTAGCGAAAATTTCTCTGTTGTAAGCAGGCTCATTGAAACTACAGTCGTTGGAAATAAGAAAATAGGAAAATATTCATATTGCGACTGCTTAAAAATAATTGCGCTTCCAGTATTGATTTGTAAGGAATTTATGCCTTAGCACGGACTTGAATTTAATTGAAAATTTCATAACTTCTTACTCGTGTTCTTTGTTAATTAACAGTATTAGAATAGAATTAAATTTAAAATACGGGCTGAAAAATATTGACATCTCCATTTTTTTTAAGTTCAAGTCAAATTTTACTTTTGTTTTTTTTTTTCATTATAAAAAATGATTTTGTTCAATGGCAATTTGATACAAAATTATATAGAAAAATAGTTTTTCAACCCTCTTTGTAAATAATGCAGCGAGAGCCACAATAAAGCACAAGTATTATACATTTATGTAGATTGCGATAGACAACCTCAAATCCAATGTTTGTAAATATGAGGTTAAGTTTGTTCTGGTATAAACTAGGAGTGTGCAAGATTTATTTGACAATGAGTGAAGTTGAGCTCATGATTTTGCTAGTTAAGCTGATAAAGGAAGGGCCAAACGTAGTCTTTTTTTTTGGTTCGATTCTTACTTTTTTAAATAAAAGGTTATTACTAGGAGATTCATTTGTGCAAGCGGAAGGGCTCAGTTTTCAGCCAGTTTCCAGAAAAACTCATTTTTTCGTATTTTTATGATCTCTCGCTTGGAAAATTGTACTTTTTATTGAAATTATTTTTGGTGTGATCGTGATGTTTATTTCTTTTTAAATTATGATTCTCACTTCCCATGTCAGAGATCCTGGTGTTTGCGAATTGAGAACGAGAATTGAAAAAAAAATTGTAAACAGTAGATTTACCCAAATGGGATGTGAAAACGAAATTTATAAAAAAAGTTAAATTAAATAATATAAGTACTAAGGATTATATCAAAATAAATAATTTTTATAAAAAATACGACTCTCCAAACAAGAAATGATAAAAACACGTGAAAAAGGGAGTCTTTCATTAAACATAATTATTAAATAGTCATTACTTGTGCAATTTTAATAAATTTCATTAAACAAAAATAAATAAAAAGCATTTTAAAAAATACTTAAATGTTTTTAAACAGTTCAAGTAGGTGGCATGTACCTACAAGAAAGGATTTCGTAGACTATTTAAATGTATTATCTAAAATATTTAAATTTCGTATTTTTATTTAAAATTATTACTATGAATGCTTAATGGTTTTAGTAGATTGATAATTAAATCAGTAATAAAACACATTTCTTTTTTTTCTTTACTCCAAGATCTCAGCCCTAAATCTCAAGCATTGGGAAATTAAGCCTTACGTCGGAAACACTAATTGTAAGTTCAAAATCATAAAGTTCAAATGCGACAGAGGAACGGACATCCGACTGATGGTATAAGGGTTTCAATCCGGGTCTACAAACTCAAAAAATGGGGGAAAAAGTAACGACAGCCGTTGCAAATTTTTTCGTACAGATTACATTTTGAAGAAATTTTGCACACTACGAGTATATAGAGTTATCCTGAATACGGGAATTTTCCAGATTTTTGAACCTATTGAAACTATAACTGACAAGGGGGAGACCGCCAATTGTGAACTTTAGTTTCGGTTCATAATTTTTAAAATGAAAGCTTATTGCCTGAGTATTGATTTTCCAAAGGACCAGTGTGCGCTTTTTCTCCGTTTTCGAACAATTCGACCTTGAAATATTCGCCACACGCCATGTACAGTTTGGCCAAAAATACTTCCGATCGGCCGGTAGCTCAGGCTTCGTCTTCATAGCCGGAAGGTTGCAAGATCGAATTTTGCTGTCTGCAATTTTTTCATTATTTTGTTATCTTTTATTTATTAAAATGTGTAAAAATATAATCGCCTTCAATAATCTTCAAAATTTATGCGATTAATAATATTTTTAATGCCTTTTTCGTTTAAAAAACCTCGTTCACACTTCTAATTTTATATATAATTGCTAATCATTATGGAAAAAATTAATAACATTTATAGAAAATTAATTTGTTCGCCAAAAACATGATAAAGTTAAAACAGTCAGTTTTTCCATGAAAAAGGCAAGCAAAAATTAGTATTTGCATAATTTTTGAAGATTATTGAAGGATATTATATTTAGAACCATTTTAATAAATAAAAAATAAAAAGTGCAGGCAGGGAGAATCTAACACGCAACCTTCGGGCTATGAAGCTCAAGCGCTACTGCCTGAGCTACTGGCCGATTAGAAGTGTTTTTCGACAAACTCTGTTTGACATGTGGGGAATATGTCAATGTCGTTTTTCTCGAAAACGGCGAAAAAGCGCATATTACTGCTTTGGCAAATTAATACTCAGGTTTTCATTAAAAGGCTTTCATTAAAAAAGTTATGAGCCGAAACTAAAATTCACAATTGGCGGTCTCCCATTGTGAATCAAGTAATCGACAACCAGATACATATTATGGCTAACAATTTGTTTCTCTAAATAATTGGACATCTAAGAAATTATAATATACAATAAAAAGCTTTAAAATTTACATTTTTCCTACGACGTAATTTTTAAATTGTTCAAATAGTTGATATAAACTGGGGTCATATCGCAGAAACTTAATGTTTAAACAAATAATTGTTATTTATATATCATTTATATTGAAAGGTATGTGATCCAAGTACGTAGTCTCCAATATGCCTGCATGTATGGAGATTACATCAGGAAATAAATTATTAATACAAATTGTGTATAACTATTTTACTATGTATAGGTACGCATAAAACAATAAACACAAGGCGTAATTTATTAAGATATCAATTTATTTGAAACCTGTATACAAAAATTACAATTTGAGCTTCTTAAAAGCATGAGTGTCAAGATATTGAGTGCATGCTCCTTTCACGCAATAGAAAAAATAATTCCATAGTTTTCTTATCAGTATATGTGACCGTTCGTGAAGAAAGGGACCTAACGCCCGGGAGCTACATTTCAAGGGAGGAGTGATTGAAGAGGAGGTCCAGCACAGCAATTCCATAAGAGGGCCTCACTTTGCAGTTTGATAACAATTTGAATTTTGCAGATAAAAGAATAATTTTTTTTATTATGAAAGAGCAAATAGAAAACTATCGATTGGTGCAAAAAACTAAAAATCGATTTTTTGTGCGTTAAGTCCCTTCCTTCGCGGACGGTCACGTATTTTCATTAAAAATTCACATTTTTCGTCTTATAAAATATCTTTTCTATAATATTATTTGGATTCTAAACATTTTATGATTCAGAATTTTTTGAAAAGATGATATAATTTAATTTTTCTGATTAATATTTTACTTGAAAAAGACATCGATTATTAGGTAGCTTAACTTATTTTAATATCTGTAAATTGAAGTTTTTATGATTGGAATGTACCGAGGAATAGTAACAAATATTTTCTCAATTGTCATGGACTTAATAGTAATCCGTATTTTATTTGAGGTTTTTAGTAAAAAATAATTAAATACGCACAATTGTACATTTCACCAAAAAAAAAAAAAACATAAATTTAAAATCCTGCTCACAAAAATATTCTTATTAATATATGTACAATGTTTGTCTTGTATCGCACACATTTTTATAAAAACTGTTTGTAAGGGTCTGTACCAAAATTACATTGTTGAAGTATTATTTTTTATGCGTTTTCTCAAATTAAACATTGTAGAGTGTAACTAAAGTAAATATTTTGTAGGGTAAAGGCACCAATTATACCAATTAAACAGTTGTCGAGGATCGCCAGATATTTTTGATGATAAGTAGTGGATTATAATGAAAATTAAAGTCAAATCAATATTACAATAATGTCGGTACTCTTAACCACAAACTCTAAAAGACTCCATATTTTTAGCATAGAAATCCATTCCGAATTTAATATCTGTAATAGAGTTATCATGAAAGTGACGGCAATTTGCCATTTTCTTGAAATATTACGTTGGTTAGATCAAATTTTTTGAGCAATAAATTCAGTTACTTTTTGATTTATTTTTTAATTTAAATGTTACTACACTGATTGAAAAGAATCAACAGTTTCTTTAAATAAGTAAAATCTTTGAAAAAGTGCATTTAGTCTTTATTTAAATTAAACATCGGATAATTAGGGACAACTTTAGTCAAAGCTCTATTTCTCGAGGACTCGGCTCGAGAAATGATGACATCAACATTTTTAATCAGGAACCAATTGTCGATTATGAAATGCGAGAGCCCGTTTTAGGTTGGTTAGGTTATATCAAAATTAAACTTCATGTTTATATCTAACGATTACAATAATTCACATATTTATTATTTCACGGATGTTGCGAGCTTGTGAATTAGAGAATTAATCATCTTGCCCTTCTAAAATGAAGAAAACCAGAACAAAGCCTTTCCATACTTTTTTTAAAATTTCAACTCCGTACTTCATACTTTTTCTCGAATTATTATCGAGTTACCTGCGTTCTCTTGTTTTACGTGGAATTTTTAGTTCGAGAAATGGTGTTTTTGACACATTTTCTTTTTATCGTCATTTTTATCTGAACTTTTAATTTTCTGTATAGAAATACATACAGAAATCAAAGTTGGATAAATTTTCTGTCCAGACAAACAAGTTTCAAAGTTGTAAGAGTTCTCCTTTATAAGAAAGAGTATAACAAAATTGGAGGTTGACTGTTTGCTCGATAATTCGCTCTTGTATCTTAGGCACTGTCTAGTAGTACGGAATTTTCCGTGAGGCTAACTGGTCAAGTATAGGGCTAGAATTACGGGAAATTTCGTAATAGTCGACAGTACGTATTTAATATAGTCTTTATAATCCCTTAAAATGCGTGAGCATTTACATTTGCTGATTCTTCGAAATGTATATAAAAATTCCATCAAATGATTTCATAAATAAAATAGAAAAATTATAATATGAACAGTACGAAGACTCTTAGCAGATTTTTTACAGATCAAAATATTATGTACTGTCATATGCATTTTTTTTAAATTACATAAGTAACAAATTAAATATAGAGCACATGCTTTTAAAATCGTAGGACGCAACGATCCACGAATAAAATCTTTGGAAAAGAATTCTTTTATGAATATCAAATTAGAATAAATATTGCTTCATATTAGTATACCTAGGTCCCAATTATAAATTATTTAAATAAGCAAAACACGTAATTCGCATTTTAAAAAAGTATCCAATAATTATCAAGCTTCATTCGTGATCTCACATTTATGAAAAATAAATTCCTTAGACTTTTCGTTGTCATCCTTACTAATATCATAATATCGGTGAACTTTTCCTTTGCAGTAGACACACTTTTCGTCCGAAGGGTGCGAAGCGTTGAAGTGATTATGAATTGACAGTTCATTTCCTATAATCTTGGTTCCACAAACATCACAGAAAACATACTTTTGTCTGAAGCGCTCATGTACTGCATCTGTGACGACGCGTCCAGGTGGTTGAGGTTCTTCCTGGGCATTTGATGACTTTTTTGTTTTTGGCAAACTGTTGTGATTACAACTATCTGTTGTGCTTTCTTCCGACATATCTAATAATATTAAATAGAAAATTAAAAACTGTTTTGTAATTTAGATTATGAAGAAATCTGTGTTGGAATCACAACACTATAGATTTATCTTGTCAATTTTTTTCTATTTTACACGAATTGCAATATTTTGTGGCGTATAATTTGATCACTATATCATGATTCACATGTGTAAAAGTAAAAGAAGTCTCAATTATTTTTTTAAAGATTTTTTTTCAAATACCGTGTTAATGGGTACGAAAATTCAGTGCATGTCGGATGGGTATACCAGAAAGGATCATGGAGTCAAAGTCGAGAACCGGGAAACCATTCCCTTAAACATAATTCGTCGGCCAACGCCTGATATGCAATGATTCAGTGAGATTATTTTATTTTTTATGGCTAATAAAATGTTAATAAACATTGATTTACATGTTTATTCAACTTATCAAAGTTTTTTGTTGTCACAAATTTAAAAAAAAAATCCAACGACAATAGGTACTGTGATGATTACTTAGAAGACTGGAAATTTAGCTTATTGTTAGAAAATAAGTTACTTTTCAACTGTACACTTTTTAAGTTCAAACAGAGAATTTTGCTCTCAACTTCTACAAAAATTTACTGACAATAAACTCACGTTCATTTCTATTGCAGTAAGAAATAAAGACAAAAGTGTCTCAAAAGTGTTTCTAAATTTACAAGTCCGCAAAACGTACAAGCTTCACCATAGTCCTATTTACAAAAATAATAAAGACAAACTCTTACGAAAATATTTTCTAGGAAAATCATTATAAACCTATAAAAATTTTCCTATAATTTTTTCGCGATTACAAGAAAAATCATTACAGAAATTGCAGTATAGGACAGGCATTTTATAAAAAGTTATAAGAATGAGAATAATACTAAAATATGGGAAGAATAAATATAAAAATTAAGAAACAATAAATATAAGATTTATTTTAATCAGTGCCTCAAATGAAGGAATACAAAAACAATATGAAAAAAGAACAAAGTGATCATAATTAAAAGAATATAATAGACAGGTAAGTATAGAATAAATCGAATCCCTGATTTAAACGTACATTTGTAAATATTTGTCTCACGAAAGGCAAGGTCTTTTTTGCCATATGGTGTTATTGCATTTCGCCCAAAGAGCGACAGCTGTTTCAAAAACTTTTTTCCCGACATGTAGTCCGGCGGATGAGGTAACCAATTACGCATCTCGTATCACAGACGGAGGCGATTCCCATCTTCAAAACGTTTTTGAGGGTTCATATAACTAAAAAAGAAATAAAATTTCCTGTGACACGATTTACACAATTCACTTAAAAAGGGTCACTATCCGCCGGACTAATATTTCCAAATCAGGGGGGGGGCTCAATTTTTCTTAAATAATAACTTTTTTTTAAAATCATCATAGCTATTCGTCAAAACTTCAAATGCGCCACCAATAAAAAATTTTGCGCCAACTAATTAACAAATATATCCCCTTTTGGGGGGGGGGCAGTGTGA
>JAUMHM010000005.1:48154948-48173408 GCA_032362435.1 Melikaiella ostensackeni
AAAATATCATGACCTCCATGGGTTTTTCATGGTTTTCACCATGAAAATCAAATTTGCGGGTATTTTCACTATCATTTTCGTAATTGGCGAGTCAAAATACATGGATGTACGCAGTTTCAAATCAATCAAAGGTATGTACTATTCGGAACTGCGCCCGGTTTTTACATATATTCAGGGAAAAGAAACGATACCCGCGTTGCCTACAAAAAAAGGTATTCTGAGGAAGATGCCATATTAACAATATATGCATATCTTATTATGTACCACTGTGTACTGTATTTTGACTAACATTTATGTTCTAATTTTCATAATTTTATAATTTTTACAGATGCTTATGTGTTTTTGTATCTATTTCAGATATTCTTATATCTGCTCTATTTTTTACTTTATTGAATATTCTGTAAATATCATATTAATGTCATATTGGTACTTATAAAAACTAAACAATTTTGTCAGAAGTAGGTATTTTCTAAATATTGATTTTAAAGGCTAAAACGATCTGAATAAATTCCATGAAGTCTTTTAAAAATTTTCTAACATGTATCTTTTACAAGAGGTTGGGGCTTGTACGATATTGCCGCAAAAAACGAAAGTTTCGCCCAAACGAGGGTTCCAAGTCTGGCTCGTGAATATCTTTATCTGAAATAGGCAGAATAAGCGCTCCTCACCTGCCCGAGGAGCGGCAGTAAAATAGCACTTTATTGTACTGCGACGAGTGGCACGTAAAGTAAGGAGGGAGAAGTGAGAGAGTGAGAGAGAAAAAGAGAAAGATGCATACTCAATCGCACACACGTGCGTACGCGGTACAATTAAGCGCTATTTTACTCCCACTCCTTGGGCAGATAAATTCACGCTCACTCTGCCTAATTCAGATAAAGTATCGTATACACCGCAGCAGTAAGTTGACTTTTATACTCGGATGCAGTATACGAAAGTTCAACTTTACTGCTTAGGTACATAATATACTATTCTCTATTACAAGTGTCACGAAATTGCTTTTCGTAAAATATGAGAATTTCTTAGATGTATTAGTTTAGACATTTCGTAGTTTGTATATGGCGCGCCTTCAAACATTGTGCATCTCGCTTCGGTCTCCGTATTCCGGAAAAAAATTATTGTTGTTAAGCATTTGTTTTTTGCAAACATTTTTCATATTTTAAATGAAGAACTAAAAATAACTATTTAAAACAAAGTGTTCTTGTTTTGTGTGTTCAATAGTGAAAAATAATAGGATTACAATTCCTGGACTTTCGACACAGACACAAAGGGAAGTAACAATAAATAAATAGATAAAGAAATAAACTTTTTTTTAAATTTTCTGGTAATATGGACCTCAAGGGAATTGATGAAAACTGGGGTGGAGGACCATTAGAAAATATTGAAGATTTTTATTCAATCAGTCAAAAACTGAGATCAGCTGCATTACAGAAAGATTTCTTGATAAAATGCAAGATTCATCGGGTTGTTCCAAAAAAGACTTTTGATATCAACAGAAAAGTTTGCTTTAGTTTTGATAACAAAAGAAACAAACAGACATTTAATGAGACCACTTATCAATTCAGAAATTCTATTTTGAATCTTGTTATAAAAGATTGCCATGCAAAAATATACTATCTAAATGAAAATGTTAAAAAGACTCTTGATAATTAGAATAAACAAGTACCATATTACATCATCAAAGAATGCCTTGAAAGAGAAACTCAATTAAATAAAAAAGTCATTAATAATAATAAAAAACACGAACGAAAATTTGAAAACATTCTCAATATCCAAGGTGATAAACAAAAATTAACTATAAATATTCACTTAGCTCTTTTTCAAGGCTAACCTGACCCATGGTTTTTAAAGATTTCTACGGTGGAGCTTTTACAAAAAGTAATTAACATTCTAAGGTTGTGTGTAGACTTTACTAAAAAATATAGCGAAAAAAAGTATATTCAATTCCTTGAGATCATTGAAGACATTAAAGCCAATATTTCAAAATCACCAGAAAACAAAGTTCAAGAATTCAGAGCAAGATTTATGAGTTTGTCGAATGAATTTTTTAATAATGGTACTCCACAAATCTTATTAGAAAAAGAATTAAGCGAAGGATTATTTGAAAAAAAATTTTTTTTCAAACGTCATCCTGAATTATTGATTACTAAGGCTTATAAAGGGAGTATTACAGTTGCAATATTAAAAGATGTTTATAATCAAAAAATGATGGATATTTTGAATGATAAAGAAAGTTTTGCAGTTATTCCAAATGATCCTACAAAAATGACTCAAAAAGGTACATTTAAACTTCCAGAGAGATTGAGACTTCAAAAATGTTTGGGAAACAATATCGGAAGGTGCGACATTGACACAATTCACACAAATCTATCTCTTGTCTATGGCCTAGTAAAAGCTCATAAAACAGAATTTCCTTTACGACCGATTATTCCGACAATAGGTTCACCCACGAGAAAATTAGAAGAACTTCTCAGTTAAATTATCAAAGAATCAGTTACTCTTTCAGCAAGATCAATTAAGAACAGTGCTGCCTTTCTAAAATTAATCGAAAATGTTGAAATACCAACAAATCACATTTTCGTCCCCTTTGATGTAATAGCCATGTTTCCTAATATTCCATATGAAAAAGTTAAACTTGCTATTGAAAATAGATGGGATACAATCAAACTTGAGACTGAAATTGCGAAAAAACAATTTCTTGATGCTATTGAGAATGTTTTCAATTGCGCTTATTTTAAATTCAATGGTACCTTCTATAAACAAAAATTTGGGACTCCAATAGGCTCAGTCTTGTCTCCAATTATTGGTGAAATTGTGATAAAAGATTTGGAGAATGAAGTTATCAACAGAACTAATTTTGAATTGGACTTTTATGCAAGATATGTGGATGATTCTGTATTATCTTTACTATACATGCACAAAATGTAGATACCCTACTTAATGTATTTAATAGTATACATCCAAGATTACAGTTCACTGTTGAAATTGAAACAGAAAGTAGATTGAATTTTCTATATTTGGCCTTAATAAAAACTGCTGAAAATTATATTAGTACTGATTGGCACAGAAAAACTATTTCCTCAGAAAGGACAACAAATTTAAATTCGAATCATTCCATTAAGAAAAAAAAGGAGTTGTAAAGAATTTAATTGATAGAGCTCTCAAATTATCTCATCCTACATTCCTTGAAAAGACTATTGAATTATGCAAATAGATTCTTTTTCTCAACCATTATCCTATTACTTTTATTGACAAGCATATACTGCAACGCACTTATGCTAGCGCTTGATCCAATCCTCAAAACATTTTTTATAGTCAGTTTGCGGTATAGCCATCAGAGCCATATTGCAGAATTTGTCAGTCGGCCTCTTAAGTATAACCAACTGCCAACTTTTTTTCGTATCATACTCTCAGCACTGTATGTACTTTTCCTTGATGTCGACTATAACATCAGGAGGTTTCTGCATTTACTCGAGGCAGCGGTCGCATTTGTACTTTTGACAGTCTTGTACGCCGTATATTCTCCAAAGTATGCTACAGACATTCCTTCAAAAGTTCCAGATATTTTGTTGAATGGCGATGATTCTTGTACTTCTGCCGTCGATATTTTCTGTATTTCCGCGTTCGATGATTCCTGTACGTCTGCTTGATTAACCGGTTCATCTTCTTCGGCATCATCCTCTTCCTCGCCATCATCCTCTTCGTCAACTCCGTTGTCATTCAATGACTCTCCTGCAACGTCTGCTTCCTCAGGAATATCATCGTCTTTGAGTTTATCTGTTTCCATGAATGCCAGTATTGGAACTCAGACCTGTTCAGATAGTCATCTCAAGTTGGTAGTGGTGCATTGTTGCGGCACGCTAGCGGCCCGGGACGCGGAAACGCCGGAGAATAACAAGAGCAGTGAGTCTACCGGCATTTAGTAGTCGACCGAGCGGTGTTGTGGGATTACCGTACTCTTGACATTGTATTCGTGTTTCATGAAGTTTTATTTGAATATAAGTAAATGTGAGGACTTCATTATCGTCTACACTGTAAGTAAACATACACTATCTATTTACTAAGTTACTGAATGTAATAGGGATCCCAGAATAACCTATCTCTAACCTCACATTTCCTTTGGTGTCTAATATTAGTGTTTCGGCATTTATCCCTGACTGTAGCGCATGTTAGAAGGGTTACTAAAGAAGGTCTCTACTACGCACTATGTTATTACTAACTTGTAGATGGTGTGCCTTCAAATCACCCATTCTTTCTCCTCAAAAGTTCATTTTTATCGTTTTACATCGCCATTGTTTTGCGATTTCTAGTTATATTCGGTCAGTTACAGGCTAAATGGAACTGCTGTTGTATGTTGCACCTGTTTTAGGTACCTGTCTTGTCCACTTGCATTTACCGGGACTGTTACTGTTCTCAATTTCGTGTGGTTTTGGTTTTCTTTTGAGCATGTTCTTTCCTTCCTTGATAGGTGCTGGGAGTATCGCTTTGCATCATGTTACGTGTTGTCGATGTGAGAGATGCCACTGGTACTGCAGAGAAGCCCAGCAAACCTATTGAATGGGGCAAGTGTATACTCTGCCAAAATGATACCTCTGAAGATCTTACAAATCCATGTAATAATCCTCGAGGCACTGGAGACGGGTACATGACGCTGGCAACGAATCTACCCCAATTCCATGAGCTAGGTGCGCTTCCGTTTCCTATAGATATCGCAAATTTAAATGATGGATCTGGTATGAAAGAAACCATGAAGAGAAATAATGCACGCTGGCACAAATCGTGCTATTTAAAATGCAATAATTCTAAGTTACTTCGGGAGCAGAATAAAGGAAGGAAAATTGACGAGAGTCGATCTTTACCCTCACCGAAAAAAACTATAAAAAGCATCTCCATGGTTAACAATCCTAACTCCTGTTTATTTTGTGACCTGCCAAGCAAGAAATTCGATCCTCTAAGCAAGATTGAAACCCCAAAATGCGATAAATATATACGTATAAACGCGGTAAAGATGCGAGATTACAAAATCCTCGGCAAAATATCCGAAGTTCTAGACGCTATGTCCCTTCAGGTAGGGTACCACAAGAAGTGCTACGCCAAGTTGCGAAATAAGGTGAGGAGTGCCCAAAACACCAAATTCAGTCATGCCACGGAACGACAGGTGGAAGTCCTTGCATTCGCCGGGCTTGTATCGTCTATCAACGATTGCAGGGACGCTGAGGAAGATGGCGCTCCTGCCCCTGCATTTAGCATGGCGCAGCTAACCAAAATTTTTGTCGATGGGCTTCATAAGCTTGGAATAGATGGCAGCTCGCATTCAACCGTGTAATCACGAAGAAGCTGATACCAGGATGATGATCCAGATGGCTGACGCAGTGTCACAGGGCAGTACGAAGATTCGGTTTCAGACTGTTGACACAGATGTGCTCGTCAGCGCAATCAGCTGCGTCCAAAAGGTGACAGAATAAGAAGAGCTTTGGGTCCATCTTGGCACGGGGGAGAACCACCAGTATATTCCTGTGCACATCCTTGCAGAATGTCTTGGTAAATTTTATAGATAACTGCAGTTAAAATTCAATACTGCATACGATGTACAAATAATTTACTCATTCGATCGTTTCCCTCACAGGTCCGGAGAGAGCTCAGGTACTTCCAGTTTTTCACGCATTCACTGGCTGCGATAAGGTGTCTTCGTTTGCTGGCAGAGGCAAAAAGACTGCTTACGATGCATGGAGAGCATATCCCGACGCCACTCAGGGTTTTTTGAAGCTGCCACTGGAAATATGGACAAAGCTATGGAAAAAATTGAGAAGTTCGTTGTAACTCTCTACGACAGGTGGGTGGCAACTCGGTAAAATTGACTAATACTGAAATTTATATTTCTACCAACAGAGTAGTGTTAAAAATGGTTTTCTTTCCTTCCCTGACAGATCAATAACGTGCGTTACTGTGAATGAGTCCCGTAGAAAACTATTCACACAGGGGCGTCGGAAAGATTTCTTTCATGGGTGGGCTCACCGAAAATATGTTCAAGGATAGTAATAGTGAAATAGTAACCCATCAAAATTCATGGGTGGACTCAAGCCTACTCAGCCCACGCGGCTCCGACGCCCCTGCTAGAACACATTCTATGGGCTTGCCGCCCTTGCTACGTATGTCGGGAAACCGGAATGACTGTCATCTCCCGTGAGCTTTCACATTCGAGTCCTGCCCGACTATCTATTCTAGATTCTGCGCACATCCTAAAGTGTACTAGACCTCTACTGTGCAGCCATAAGCGCTGTAGAGCTCTGCTCCGCAGTCTTAAATGCATTAGAACTTTTCTGTGCAGCCGTAAGTTCCGCAAAACTGTACTGCACATTAACGTGTGTAGTAAGAGCACACTACTGCTCAAATCTAATTGCCGTAGACGTCTTTTGCGCAGTCACAAGCTCCGCAAAACTCTAGTGTAGGACTTACAGTCGACGATCCCCTCCTTTCCCTCCGCAATAGCCTGTCGATTCTCTTTTCTCAAATCGCATTGTCAATTGCTCAAATACAACTCAATTACAATTTTTCCAAATTACAGACCAGGTGCTTCTTATCGAGTTGATCATTTCTTTCTCAAGGTTAGATGGATAGTGAGAGTAAAAATATAATAAGCTTAGATACGGTATCTCACTAGCGAATCTATATGTTCCAAGAACTAGAAGAATGTCATTGGTTAAAAAGAGATGGAGATACCTCTGTCCCTTTTTAACCAATGTCATTCTTTTAGTTCTTAGAACTTATTAAAAATTCGCTAGACAGGTGACGCATCTAGGCATATAATATCTTTGGTAAGAGAATAACCCGGCAACCCGATCCGACGCTATTTTGCACATCACTAAGTAAATATAATTTTCAATCATATAACTGATATATATATATATATAGTTGCATGAAAATTAGAGTATGCCAAGTCCACTTTTTGACATTCTTGAGTAATTAGTATTTTCATATTTATGTACGGTATATTTTTTAATTTGGACGCCACAAGGTGTTTGAGAGAGGAGAGACAATGGCGAGGGCGCTGCGGGAGTGCGAAGCGTGCGGTGAAGCAAATACGACGCGTGTTTGATGTATTCTGTATTGTCATTAAATAAATTGTCTTTTAAACTAGAAACTTTCTACAAATTGGGGGCTCATCCGAGATCTAGACCGTGCGTCTCGCAAGGGTAATCTGAAAAGCCGGAAAAATTGGACTTTCACGACGAAAAAAAAAGTGAGAAATGCTCCCACGAGTTGAAACGCTTCGTACGGTGAACAACACTATTGGACAACAAAGAGGAAGGACTGACGAAATTGTGCATTTCGGCAATATGTGAAGCCGAAAAAACGTGTAAGCCAAATCACGAAAGGACGACGTGAGTTTCAGACAAACAAGGACGAGGGAACGACGTGAAGGGTTCGAGTGTGAAATACGACGTGCATGAGGATCTAACGACGTGAGATAAGATGCATCGACGGTGTACCCGGTTTTGTGCCGAGTTTAGTATATATACGACGTGTACGAATGAAGTGCAAATCGACGACGTGAATCTTAGAAAAGACAACGTTTTTCTGGGATTGTGACTTCTAATTTTGTGGTGACGAAACTTAGTAAAAATTTAGAAAACGACGCGTTGATGGCAATGCAGCACACTGCTTTACCGATAAACCACAGTCTACCGACGTGTTGACACTTACCGACGGTAGAACATTCAGCTGCTTAGATTTGATATTTGTGTGTGAATAAACCGTGATTTCAGATTCCGAATGTAAAACCTCGGTCAAATTCCCACGATTTGTGAAAAGATAAAAACAGCGTCAAGAGTTCAAATTCGCGCTTTACACAGGTTCACTTTTCAAGAAGACGGTGATCCTGGAAATCGACAGAGACTACGCACTTTTCCTGGTTTTCAGTTTAAAGATGGTTCTGTCCAACACACAGGGAAAATAACCTACGCGAACGAATCTCTGTCCGAAGGAGACTTGAAGTCTATTTGTAATCTTTTGGGACTGGAATACGACGGAAGCAAAAACGAACTGGTTGACCGAATCTGTAATGGGTTAATGGATTTAAATACCCTAGGAGAAGACTCAGACGAAGAAGACGTTGATGAGGAGTTAGGCGACGAAGGAAGTGAACACGACGAAGATGATTCAAATGCTCAAAATAATGTTGCAAATGAACAGAGAGACCTGTTCATTTTGCTTTGTATTTCAAGGACGTAGAAAATTATATTAGAGCAAATGACGGAAGTGACACTTATCCGATTGAAGGATGGATCCAAGATTTTGAGGATACCGCAATGCTGTTTAGATGGAATGACTTCCAGAAAGTCGTTTTTGCAAAGAAATCCCTGAAAAGTACCGCTAAATTATTCATTCAAGGCAAAAGCTCCATCAGACGTGGAAGAAGTTAAAGGGAGCTTTAAAGAAAGAATCCTCTTAAAAGAAAACAGTGCTGAACTCCACGATATGTTATCGAAGCGGAAAATGAAGAAAGACGAGACGGCACAGGAGTAGTTTTTAATCATGAAGGAATTGGCTGCCAGAGGTCAAATTGAGATAGAAGCTCTCATCCAGTACGTGATAGACGAAATTAACGATGAGATAGCAAATAAAACTATCCTTTTTAAAATAAAAAATCTAAAAGCTTTCAAAGAGAAAATGAAAGCCTACGAAGATATTAAGAAAGCGAAGTAAAGGGAAACCTACACATCAAGAAAAAAAAACAGGAAAGAAAAAAGAAGCTGGACCGAAGTAAATCTATTTACCTGAAATTAAAATTGCCTACAGATTATAAACGAGAAAGTTGTTGCGTTATTGGGGTTGGACAATTAGGAACCGAATCTCCGGGATTTTTTCAGACAATTGTAGAAGTAGATCATGACAGTTTTCCGACAACTATTTATCTAGTTTCAGACGATGTCAAAAGACATCATTACATATTGGCAGTGATTGGTGGATTTAGTAAATTTGTTTGGTTATATCCCACCAAATCCAGTGGTACTCAAGAAGTAATAAATAGACTTGAAAAACAGAAGATCATTTTTGGGAGCCCTTCAAGGATTATTTCTGATCGAGGAAGTGCGTTCAGTTCTGAGGAATCCCAAAAATACTGCCAAAACAATGGAATTAAAGATCACACTGTGGCTACAAGATTACCTAGAGCTAACGGTCAAGTCGAGAGGTTAAACAGGACCATTATCTCTGTTCTCACCAAACTGTCGATGAACGATCCTCCAAAATGGTATCAACATGTTGATCGACTACAGCAAGTCCTGAACTCGACCTACCAACGAAGTATTAATATGACACCCTTTGAATTATTGTTCAGAATAAAGATGCGTTTTGAAGTTGACTTACAACTGAATGAGAGTATTAAAGCCGAATTTCAAACACACTTCCAAGAGAATCGTGAAAAAATACGTGAAAAGGATAAAGAGCAAATTACGGAGATACAAGAAGAAAATGATCGAACATATAATCTCAGACGTCGTACGCCAACTCAGTATAAGCAAGGCGACATTGTAGCGATAAAGCGTACTCGGTTAGGACCAGGCCGTAAACTTGAGGCTAAATTTTATGGACCCTATGTTATTGAAAAAGTTACGAAAAACAATACTTATAATGTAAAGTCCGTAGGTTTACATCATGGACCACAAGTTACCAGTTCTTGCACCGTGTACATGAAACCACACATAGAGATCTATCCGAGGCGGATGATTAGTCAGGACGCCCGGTTGTAGGGTAGATTTTTTAATTTGGGCGCCACAAGGTGTTTGAGAGAGGAGAGAGAATGGTGAGGGCGCTGCAGGAGTGCGAAGCGTGCGGTGAAGCAAATACGAAGCGAGTTTGATGTATTCTGTATTGTCATTAAATAAATTGTATTTTAAACTAGAAATTTCCTACATTTAGAATGTGGCGAAGCGTTTTAAATTATACATTTTGTTGTAATATTCAGCTTCCAAATCATAAAAATTATTACTTGAAAATATCGATGTTAATTTAGCTTCCAAATTAGATTGTGCCATGTCCAAAACGGATTTTTAAACTAGAAAAGGACGGCCAAAAACAGTAGCTAAATTAAAAATTATATTCAAATATTGCACTCTGAATACAAAGCTTTTGTTTATAATAAACTAAAATATAGCAGTACCGAAAATAATTTTTGGCTACTTTGCAATAAAAATCTACTTTATAAATAATTTCTTTATTGGACATGGCACAGCCTAACTCTCAAAAATGTGAATTTAATTAAGTCCATATTATGCCATTTCAAAAATAGCTTTTTCATTTCTGTTAAATTAAATTACTAATTGCACCAGTGTATTTCAGTGCGTTCCTTGTTATGTATTACTTATAAATTGCATGATAAATGTGATATTTTTAAATATTTATTTAGGGTATAATATATTTAAACTTTTACTTTATATAATAAATTAAAACTCATGTTCTCAGTTTGACAGTCAGTGGACATGCAGTATCCTAACTCTCATGCGACGGTATATTAACGCCAAGATATGCGTACCTTTTGAGATAAACTATGAGGAACTTAGGATATCGATGGACGGTGAGAGTTTTTGTGGCACATTGGTTAACTTCGCATTTCGGACAAAACCACGGATTGTGTTCATCCAAAGTTTCACTGGAATTCCAAATTAAGCAGAATGTAGAAATATGTATATAAATAAAAGTAAAATTATCGTAAAGTGAAGAAACATCAAGAAACAATTGAATACGAGACTCACCTTTGACTAAATGCTTGTAAACAATCATAAAGCGAAAGTGGATGAAAAGGTCGTTCCTTCGTGACACTGATATGATCAATCGGAAGTGCTACTTTTGGAATGTTTTCTGTATATCGCACAGCCAGGGTGTCACCATTCTGTAAGCTAACTGTGCCTGTATCAGGTACTCTGCAACCAGTGCAGTGTTTAGTGTACATACACCGGGAGCAATGATGACCCTGAATAAAATGATTACATAATTTTCAATTCATAAATGATACATAAAAAGTAACCTAATATTTCGAGGGTTCTTATTTTTTAATAAAACATTGGTGTTGGGTGTGGAGTATAGGAGAATTGAATATCAGTGAAGTTTACAGATAATATAGCAAATTTTTTCAGATCGAAATAAAGCCCCGATAAAAAGTGTCATTATCTAGCATACTATAATTGTGTTTAGGTAGTCGTCAATAAATGGAAAACACTAATTGTTTGTGTATTTTATTCATTAAATAGCACTTTTCTCGGACTCAAAGCAATGTCTTCTAATGTTAATATAAAAACATTATTCAGCGGTTAAATACATAGGTAAAAGAAAAGATTTTTGTCGTTTTCCATCCCAGTATCAAGGTATTATAAGGATAAATACATGCGAAGAGCTATCCATACGAACGGACACACACAAGACAACTGAATACGTTTCAACTTCACATCGATCAATTGAAAGTGTTTGAAAGAGTCTACCCTGTCGGACCTCCCTACCGATACAAATTCACGGGAAATTCTCTAAATATTCTCAGACCCGGTCAAGTTCCTAACATTTTCTCTACAAGTACCCACTTAGCAGTTTTTAAAGATCTAAGTATCCCTCCCAAATTTTCTGAAGGCTCATGAACTTGTTCTTGCAAATATAATTGAAATTTTCCTGAATAGCAAGAAATTACAGAGGCTGCTTTGAAAGAGAGACCCCACTCGACATCTGGCTAGCGAAACAGGTAGAAAGGATTTTTTTGCACAAATGTTGCAGTGCAGTGCCAGATGAAAGAGCTTGAAAACTAAGATTTTTTTTTCAATTTCCCAATTAGAGATTCGAAGTTAAAAAATCAGAATCTACGGATTTTTACAATTACAAACACCCAAAATTTGTTCTGAAAAATTAAAAATATAGGCTTAAAGGGACTCCATGGTTCGCATCCGGTCCCTTTCCAACTCCTTTCTCTTTCACTGTTTCGGAACAATGGGCACTCGAGCGGAACAATGGGCGTTGGAAAGGGGCTGGATGCGAACCATGGAGTCCCTTTAAGCCAAAATATATCATATTTTGTGTGTATCTTGTAAACTGTACGTAATACGTAAAAACAGACAGCATTTTTAGATTTACCATCAGAGGAATACTGTATGCAAATATAAATATATAGGTTATCACATATAAATATATTCATATAAATAAATAAATAATAATTTTCAAACTGTTTAAAGGGATCAGTTTTATAAAGGTTTTATGATCGCAAAACCTTAAATATTCTGACTGCCTGTCGTACTTCGGTATCCTAAGGGTTCGACTGCCATAAATTAAGTCGTGACAACCCAAATCTCTCAAGCTATCTCTAGAGACGAAACCATTCAAATCAAGCCTACAAATAGCCTGGAACAGGCCTGACTTTTTCCCCAGAGAATGTTCAGAGATTCTTTTTCGATAGGGCTCTCCATTCTTTCATACTTTTAGGGCTCTCCTTTAAAAACTAAACAGTAAAAAATTCGGGAATTTCGCAGGACCTCTGTGTTGTGTCGTAAAAAAGGTTAGCTATTGAGATAAATTATGTTGAATTCTCGATATGTATATGTGCGTATGCATGTAAGTATGAGTGTGTATGTGTGTGAGATTCTTTATTCTCACGTAGAATCTAAGCGGCTTGATGGATTTTTATGAATAAGGTGGCAAAATATTCGCCATGATCTTGTGAGCAACACTGGTTCTATGACGTCACGTAGAAAATAATATGGCGGCCGCTAGATGTTATATTGTCAACAGATTCGTCATGATCCCCGGAGTGGAACTGTGTACATGAAGTCAAGTAGAAATCAATACGGCGAACACTAGATGTCATTTAATAAACCTGATAATGGGAAATAAGATTGACCGTCTGCAACCAAGAAGATTTTCAAAATATCTTTTAAACTTTTACCACTAAAAAAGTTGGAATGAAAAAAAAAATTAAAAACATGACTGCGCAAAATTGACACATTGGTAATTAAAACGAAGAAAACAATCCGGAAAATGTGTTTCATTGACATTAACACATTTTTCATTGCATCTGAATCGCATTTACACGACAACAGCACACCAACTTGAGTCACTACACGTGAGGAACAAATCTGCTGCGACCAACAGTTGACTGATGTTATAACTGCTCTACAAATTTAAGTGAGTAGTGACTTAAATCGGTGTGCTGATATCATGTACATGCGAGACAAGTGCAGTGAAAAATGTGTTGATGTTAGTGAAACATATTTTCCGGCTTGTTTTCTTCGTTTTAATTACCAATGTGTAAATTTCGCGCAGTCGGGTTCTTTTTTTTATTTATCTCATCTACGGAACATGTTAAAACTTTTTTCTCACAATATCGTCCATCAGTAAGTCCTGGGATAAAAATAAGTCATTCAAAACTGATAGAGGACATAATTTCACTACGTCTATTGCCTCATACATTTTTCTATATGTGGAGTAAAATTATAGAGCCATGTCAAAAGTATCCAATTGATATTACTATAGGCGAAATTTTTCTCACCCGTTACTTACTTTATTTGAATGAAGTAAGAATCAGCACTTGTTGTACAAAGTACTACAAAAAAATTAAAAGTGGAATAATAACGTATAATTAATTAATTCCTATATCCCAAGCGGCTGAAATCTTTTGGTACGTCCGGCTTAGGTGGTAAAAATGTGTTAAAGGAGATAAAGATGTCCCGTGTCAACAAAATTAACAACGATTGAGCTTTTTGCATTTCCGAATCGTTCCCAATCGTATACTTGGAATTTAATACGTGATGGCAGCACTTTCATCTCGCTGGAAATAATTGAAAACGGTTATTTACTTTTTTGGAATAATATAAATCTCAAACAGTATATACTACGCAAAAAAAGTAAATAACCATCTCCGAATAATTACCGCCAGATGAAAGTAGTGCTGATGTATTCTACAGAGAAAGGGAATTGCTAAGAAACGTCAAGTGGGGTAAAGAACTTCAAGATTAGTTTGCGAATTTAAAAATATCAAAATACTTACACCCGTACCGCGGTAAATAAAATTTAAATTTAGGAAATAAAACCATATATGTGACGTGGAACGAAGAAACCCTCCTTAAGACAGAAAAAAATCGATTTTTAGGTTTTCATTGACTCTGAATAATGAAGATTTCCCCTATCGACTGAAAAAATCCCCATTGTTCCACAATCGAAATTGAATTTTCTGGAGCTCAAAGTTTCTCGAGCCTTCTTTGTTACCTGTTCGTCTTCCTTTCACTTTGATCCGCTTTTTCCTTTTCGATAGATGAACGGGCGTCAGGTCGACGTGGTTCTCTTTCCGGGTGCATTCTCTGGATTTGGCTCTCTATCCGGCGCAGCAGCTACCAGGGACCTTTTTCGAGGTTGCCCTCGACAACTAGACCGTAAGCCCACAACATAAATGGCAACGTGAATGGTACAAGGACAATTTTCATCTGAAAGGTTCGACTCATGACGACGAACGTGAAAATGTTTGACTACCAGAGCTGACAGCAGGTGCATTGGCAGTTGATTATCTGGAGCAGAAAGTGCTGCCAGTTAGCGCCAAACTCACCGATAATTGAGGTAAAATTTTGTCACAGGCTAACTCTTGGAATCAATTGCTATGTATTGTTTATGCATACAGGTAACGATATGCAAAAAAAGCAATTAAAAAAGTGCAGCAAAAACACCTGCCAGGCAGCGATTTAGTGCGCAGTCCACCCGATAAGGTACAGTATTGAAATGAGAAAAATATTGATTTCACAGTAAAAAGTTTAGAACAAAAGTTGGACTACTCCCAGAGATGCATATTTTCATTTTAATATCATTTTTTGATGAAATTGATATATTTAGAGAAAACATCGATTCAAGAAATACCAGAAGTATAAAAAGCTGTTTCTCTTTACAGCAAGTCATTTGTTCGAGAATTTTCAAGAAAAAAGATACTCCTTTACAAGTCTACTCCAACATTAATGGAGAAAATTTTATTCAAATGTTTATTATTACCAAGTTAAACGCATTTTCCCGTGTGCATACTTTGACGTGCTATATCTTTAGCAATTCAAAATAAGGTGTTCTCAAAATTAGCACATCAATAGTGTAAGTCTTGTGTAAAAAGTTGGCGTCAGCTATTTTAAGGCAAAATAATAACTGATTCTACTATAAACAATAATAAACAGAGTCACATTCTCAGCTTCTAATTATCGTAGAAGCTTGTAATAAAGCTGAATATTATTTTTTAAAAATTAAATAATAAAATGGCTTTACTTTAATATTTCTATTATTTATTGTCCCTGTTCGGAGAGATCAGCCTCGAGCCTTTTCCAAGGCGACTCTTGAGGTGATCTGGGTAGCAGAGGTGCCCATTAGGGACCGCAAGTCGTCCTGAGCGCTTGGAGCAGCTGGGAGGCTGAACGTCGAGGGCACCCGATTTTTTTGGCGACCTGGATGGTAGCAGTACCCAATGGGGGTCTTGAATTTTTGGAGACCTGGATATCGGGGGTCTTCATTGAAGGCATAGAGTTTTTGGAGACCTGGATAACGGGAGTATCCATTGGGGGCCTAGAGCTTTCCTCAATGCTTGGGTCAACAGTGGGATTGAACACTGAGGTGGTGGTGAGATTAGTTTCCCAAACAGCGAGGGGGTCGCCCTTCCAAGAGGAATCTAACTCCGCGGAAGTGTCAGTGAGGATACTTTCTTGAGTTGACTCTACTTTGTATTCATTCTCTTGATGGGAGACATCTTCGCCTGCATAATTTTACTTTACCAACGTCAGCTTTGGAATCATATTCGACGGCCAGGTAGAGCTCGCTAACGATTCACGTGAGGAAATTCTGCGAAAAAGCAGAGAAGTCCACTTCCCGCTCCAAGCAGGGGTGACACAGGATCCTCTAAGAGGTGGGAATCTTCATATGGTCGTGGGAATTCTTTTTACATCCAAGTGTAGGTGACCCCATTCAAATCTGAATGTATCTGAAGAATCTGATACTTTTGTGTATCAATTTTTGCCAAATTTTTTTTCTATTTCTCTTCAAATTTTAAAATAAATTCAATGCTTTTTACGTAGCAAAATTTCGAAATTAGAATATTCCGAACAAAAAAGTCGAAGAAAAGTGGATTTAATTTGTATTTAATTCGCAATTTGTTGCTCGACTTTTTTGTTGTCAAAATTAACTTAAGAAGTAATAAAAATTTGAAGCAAGGAACGAAGTTGATACGAGTTGTAGCTGTAACGAAATCATTTTTTTTTTATTCCAAAATTTGTTCCGTGAAAAATCACTCGAATTCTAATATTTTTGAAAGTCTAATCAAAATTTTCTGTAAAAAAATACTACAGATTACAGCTTTTATTTGACACCTTGAAAGTGTTAAAATTAATACTATTTTTAAATATAATTAATAAATAATATTCTTATATTCAAATATTTATTTCACGATTAAGGTTTACCAATAGATATTTCGACAAATTTATGCTTCACTGTGGTAGTATCCTCAATTGATCACAATATTTTATATTCCGCTTATCCATTTCTCTCCGAAATGAGGAAAAAAATTTTTGGCATAAGTATTGAAAATTACCAAAAACCATAATTATTTTGCTGTACTTTTTTTTCTTGAAATGATAGTGATTTCAGGACAAGAAGGAACATTAAATCCAGTTTCCTCCTAAGCCCCAAGACCTGGCTGAAATGGATACCTCCCTTCGTAAGCATATCTCGGAAGAGTCTGAACTTCTGCACCATCAATTCTTCAGTTTATGGTGCTGCGAGAGTTTTGGCTGATTCAAATCGATGGCTAAAACCGACGATGGATCAGAAGACCAAAAGACGCTTGCATCAACTGAACAAGAATATTGCATGGGCAAGACAGGAAGCGTCCCGTGTTAAGTGTGTGATTGACTACATAACATCTGGTAAACCGTTCACGGAAATGGTTCGCAAGTTCGCCCAAGAACTGAGGATCTACCATCACACACTGAACAAGTCAAATCCCGAAAACACTGGAATTGAAAGAAGATACGAATAATATAATCCGCTTCAAGGAGTTTTGCGACTGCCTTATGACATCTCAGGAGGAATATCCATCGATCACTGCCGAAGAGGTGAAAAAAGCACTTAGGGGCACGAAGAACTTTTCCGCTGCAGGACCAGATGGTATCAAAAACATCTGGTGGAAGAAGTTTACTTCTACACACCAACATCTGGTTTGCATATTCACCTCATGTTTGAAGTCGGAAACGCCCATTCCGCAGTGGCTGGTGTTAAGACGCACTATAATCCTGACGAAAAAGGTGACTTGTCAAACCCAGAGAATTACAGGCCAATAAGTTGTTTGAACACGCTGTATATGATCTTTACAGCTGTCCTAAACGACAGGATTGTTCGAAGAATTGAGCCTGTGTGGAGAGAGATGTACGAACAACGTGGCTCGAAAAAGGTTTAGCAGGCTGCCGAGAGAACCTGCTAATTGACAGGTGTGTCTGTAGAAACGCAGCAGCCCATCAGCGCGTCCTGTCAATGGCCTGGATTGACTACCGGAGAGCTTTCGATTAAACCTCTCATAGACTTATCATCTGTCTGTTGGAAAGCTTGAAGGTTCATTCACACATAGTGAGATGCATAGAGAGATTGATGCCCCTTTGGAAAACTAGATTTACTATCTTATCTGGAAATTATCCTGTGACAACAAACAACGTCACCTCCCAGAGGGGCGTCTTTCAGGGCGATACCATGAGCCCTTTGCTCTTTTGCATCACACTTCTGCCTCCATCTCTCGCACTACGCAATTCTCCTGGATACCTCTGCGGCGACACTAATCTGCGGGAGCATAAGGTTACCCATGTATTTTATATGGATGACCCGAAGATCTATGCTTTTGGTGCAAGCATACTTCAACTTGCTTTAAATATCGCCAAGGAGTACGCAGGAGAGATAGGTATGGACTTTGGGTTGGATAAGTGTGCCAAGATTACTCTGAAGAAAGGAAAAATTTCTGGCGTTCCCGAGGACCCTGAGCTCGTGGACATAAGTGTTATTAGACATCTTAACACTGGAGAGACCTATACATACCTGGACGTGCCTCAAAGCCGCATTCAGAACGTAACATCAATGAAGGAGTCTCTCCGAAGCAGATACAAGCATCTTCTTTGACAGATTTGGTCTTCAAATCTGTCAGCGTTGAACAATGTATCTGCGACTAACATGCTTGCCGTTCCGGTTCTACTCTACTCGTTTGGGGTAGTTCAATGGCCGAAGAACGAGCTTACAATCCTGAGGCGTGGCCATAGGTGTGATTTACCGCGGTTCTACTGAGAGCCGATGTCATTCTCATAGATGGCAGTTGCTCCTAGTGGAACCCTGCGGTGAATGTTTAACCTTTTTTTAAAAATCACACACACACACACACACACACACACACACACACACACACACACACACACACACACACACACACACACACACA
>JAUMHM010000005.1:48176542-48189895 GCA_032362435.1 Melikaiella ostensackeni
CCCCCCCCCCCCCCCCCCCCCCCCCCCCCCCCCCCCCCCCCCCCCCCCCCCCCCCCCCCCCCCCCCCCCCCCGGAAAAGCGCCAAAAAACTGTGACATCCTTTATGGAAGCTCCCTTTGAGGTTACGCTCACATAGCCTTGAATGTGTTCTAAGACAGATTTCATATGAAGACGGTCAATATGTTTCTGTTCAATAGATGAGTAAAAAATGTTCACATAATTTACCTAAATTCTTTTTTTACCCGTAATTTAAAAATGTAATATAACATTTATTTTTTTTTTAAATGCACTTATTGCAATTCGCAGTTGCGTCTTCAAAGTGACAATATTCTATTCCTTTCTATTCTACCTTTTGCATTTCTACCACTTTTTAATTCCTCCCAATACGTTTTCATTAAATTCTTCTAAATCGATTAAAAGGAATAGGTTTTGCTTTTTTTTCTACTCGTTGGTGGAATTTTAAATGGAGTAAAATTTGCGTATTAATGGGAATTTAGATTCTGAATTTTTATGAATTCTTCTCTTCTTACCGGGTGGAAGGGACGGCGTACACACAGATCCTTATGTAATACGTCTTCTTCAGTGAGTATAATGTTTCCAAATAATTTCATTCATGGAAAGTCGAGTTAACACGCCATGTCATTTATTTAACTTTAAACTCGTTTTTCATGTCCAGATAAGTAAAAAAGCAAGGAGAAGATATAATGGCAAAATATTCCGAGATTAGAGAGGAAATTAAAGATATCAGACGAATTTTGCATGAACAGTCCCAAACAAGTTCTGGCGATTTCTCTGAAAAAATCTTCGCACCTCTAGAGGGATTCCCCTCACAGACGGTAGAACAGTTCGAGAATCTTGACGAAAAAGAAAATCTAAACTTAGGGAAAGCTTTGGTAAGAATTTCAATAAATTGATATTTTACGTAACATTACGTTAAAAATAAAGAAGGCTAAAATTTGTAGGATCTAGAAAATCAATAAAAAGTATCATGTTCACTAGATTAGCTCGAGGTGGTCCCATATACTATTCCCACGGAAGTTTCTTGGATTGTAAGACGCCTCAGTGTTTCGTTCAATAACTCTGATTTTTTATTTTTTAGTATCGCTATTTGATCAACAGGGGCGGATCAAAACTCCGAGAGTTCCTCAGCCTTACCTTGAAGTTGACGATGACCGATGAAGTAGTCACACATTTCACCTGGCTAGGTGTTACAAAACACAAGTCATTCGGAGACAGTAGATTCTCCAATATTTTTTACAGCATGTTTTCCCTCTTTAAATTAAATGATGTATCAGATATTGAAAATTTCTAGAATAACCTTTATATTTCTTCTTCAGTGGCTGCAAAAAAGTGTCGGTGCTTCCCTGGCCCACGAGATTTTAAGGAATTTGCGATGGAGATGAAGGAGGTGTTTCGAACGACGAAGCAAAGCTTCCGCAACAACTCCAGGAACTGCCATGGAAAGTCTGCAGAAACTGTGAAGGCACAGGAAGGAGGAGAGAAATTGACTCGAGAGGATCTTCAGGCGAGATTGAATCTCCTGGAAGAATATAATTCGGACTACGAAGGAGATAAGGAAAATCTGAACGGATCGTCAGATGGGGAAGATTTAAGCGATGCGTAAGCATAAGAGTTTCTATAAGTTTCTGCGTAAGTTTTAATAAAAAGAATATTTTGTTTTCGTTGCTCAGTGCCTACTTGAAAAATTGGAAGTAGAAAAGTACGTATGAAGGACGTCCTGAATTGAGATACAAAATGGCGTACTTTGGTACGTCCTTTGGTATTTTTATGGATTCCGAGAAATTTTTAATGAATTTCAATAATTTGAAGGGATTTTTAAGATTTTGCGGTATTTTTAAATTTTCTAAGGCATTTTCAACAGCTCTTGATTTAAAATATTTTAGGGAACTTTAAAAGATTCCAAGGGATTTTTTTATTCATTTAATGAATTTGAAGGAATTTCAAAGCGTTTGAAATATTTTAGTATGGAGCATTTTCTCAAATTTCGGAAGATATGGAATGCTTGTACAGGGTCTATAATTTTTTTATGACATTTTAAAAGATTGAATAGGATTTCATAAGAATTCTGAGGATTTCAATGATTTTAATGGATTTTGAAGCTCTCAATGTATTTTTAATACATTTTTCAGGATTTCAAGAAATACCATTATAGAATTTCACGGAATTCTACAGTATTTCAGTAGATTACAAAGAATTTATTCACGAGAAGTGAGGTATTCTGTAGGGTTTCAAAGACTTGAAGAGTTTTGAAATTATTTTTAAGAATTCACCCTGAACTCTTATTAATTTATCCTAATTTAATAATGTCCTAAAAATGAAATAAATTTATTATCCTAATTTTAATTCTAAATTTCAGGATTTCTGAAAATATCTTTAAATTTCAAAGAACTTCACAGGATGTTATAATATTTTTAATTATTTCAAAGAATTTATTCACAAGAAGTGAAGGATTTCATAGGGTTTCAAAGATTTTACGAAGTTTTCAAATATTTTTTGCAATTCATGTGTAATCTATCCTGCATTCTTATAAATCCTCTTGGATTCTTCTAAATTCACTCAATTTTACTCAATTGAATGGATTTTTAAAAAGTTTTTGTTTCATTCATCTTTAAGTCTTTTAAATGCACCTTAAATTCGCAGGCATTCCATCAAAGTCTTTTGAATGCCCTTTTAATTTCTCTAAACTCATTTAAGGACGTTGGATAAAGAACTTTTTTAGTTGCCCCCAATTATCAGCACGGACCTGACCCCACATTTATTTGCAGAAGTAGATTGTAGGATAAATAGACAAAACTCACGTAGTATTCGGGGTCTGATGAAATTCTGAAATCCATATAACGAGAAATACAGCGCGTTTTTTACGAAAAAATGAATATTTTGACAGAAAATATTCATTTTCTGAAACGTTGAAATCAACGTCGAGCAGACGAATCCCGAGAGATGGCGAGTGTCAAGCACACTTGACTTCAGATATATATTACAGCACAACACCGACACTAAATAAAAAAAGCGTTCTGTATAGCATCCATCCTTGAACTAAACTTCACAATTATGAAACGAATTTCGCGATTCAATGGGAAATGAAAAGTGAAAAACACTTTTGAAATTTTTGAGAACTACGCGACGGAATTTGACAGATGAAGAAGCAAAAGAATCCCAACTCGCAGCGCGTTCACAAGGCGATAGCGGCCACTTTTTGTACTAAAACGGTAAAATCGCACACTACCCAGAGAATCGCGGTCGGTAATTCATTTTTTGCCTAAAAATTAATTTTCGGATATATAAATAGAAACTAACAATTTTCGTTATAAACATGCATCCTGAAATTATTTTTTGAAGAAATACAAAGGTAAAATACTATTACTAAAGCTATTTACGAAGTTCACTAGTCATTTTTAAATGCATAAATTTACTAAGTTTAGACAATTATTTATTGCTAACTTCACAAGTCGCTTTTCTATATACTATACATAAATAAATTTACCAAATTTGCAAAATGATTCATTTCCAAATTTACAAATCCATTTCTTATAAACAAATAAATTCCCTGAGTTGTCAAACTATTGCTAACTTCATAATTCAATTTTCTTCATAAATAAATGAATTTATCAACCTTGTGAAATTATTTATTTATGAATTCACAAGTCTTTGTTCTTTATGAATAAATAAATAAATTTACCAACCGTGTGAAATTATTCATTTGTGGATTTCCACGTCTCTGTCCTTTATAAATAATTAAATAAATTTACCAACTTTACAAAATTATTTATTTCCCAATCCACAAGCCTGCTTCCTTTATACATAAACAAACTTACCAACTTTGCGAAATTATATATTTCTAAATTCACAAATCTATTTCCTTTATAAATGAATAAACTTACGAATTTTACGAAATTTCTCATTTCTAAATTCAAAAGCCTATTTCCTTTATAAATAAATAAACTCACCAATGTTGCGAAATTATTTTTTTCTAAACTCATAAGCCTATTTCCTTCATAAATAAATAAACTCACCAATTTTGCGAAATTTTTTTTTTCAAATTGACAAATCCCTGTCTTTTATGAATAAATAAAAAAATAAATTAACCTAGTTGACCAAATTATTTATTCCCAAATTCACAAGTCCATTTCTAATCAACAAATAAATTCCCTAAGTTGTCAAATTATTTATTGCTAACGTCACAATTCACTCTCCTTAATGAAAAAATTAATTTACCAACAATAACAAAGTGTACTGGATCACCGACAGGGGTCTTTAAAAAAATTAAAAAATTTGAAAACTAAGAAAAATAAGTAAAGAACTGTCATTATTAGAGAAAAACATTTGTTCATATGATATTTATAAATAATTGCATTCTTGCCGGTTCGTCTATTATTTATAATTTTATAATTTTCCTAATTTATAAATTCAGTTATTTATTCATAAAGGACAGAGACATAGAAGTCCACAAATGAATAATTTCACACGGTTGGAAAATTTATTTATTTATTCATAAAGAACAAAAACTTGTGAATTTATAAATAAATAATTTCACAAGGTTTGTAAATTCATTAATTTACGAAGGAAATTGAATTATGAAGTTAGCAATAAATAGTTTGACAACTTAGGGAATTTATTTGATCATAAGAAATGGACTTCTAAATTTAGAAATAAATAATTTCGCAAATTTGGTAAATTTATTTATTCATTCATAAAGAACAATGACTTGTGTATTTATAAATAAATAATTTCACAAGGCTGGTAAATTTATTTATTCATATAGGAAAGTGACTTGTGAAGTTAGCAATAAATAATTTTCTAAACTTAGTAAATTCATGCATTTATGAATGACTTGTGAACTTAGTAAATAGCTTTATAAATAGTATTTTACCTTTGTATTTCTTCAAAAAATAATTCCAGGATGCATGTTTATAACGAAAATTGGTAGGTTCTATTTATAAATTCCGAAAATTAGCTTTTAGGAAAAAGATGAATTACTGACCGCAATTTTCTGGGTAGTCTGCGACTTTATCGTTTGAGTACAGAAAGTGGCCGCTATTGCCTTGTGAACGCGCTGCGAACTGGGATTGTCTTGCTTCTTCATCTGTCAAATTGCGTCGCGTAGTGATCAAAAATTTCAAAAGTGTTTTTCCCTTTTTATTTCCCTTCGAATCACGAAATTTGTTTCATAATTGTGAAGTTTAGTTCAAGGAAGGATACTATACAGAGCGTTTTTTTCGTTTAGTGTCGGTGTTGTGCTGTGATATATGTCTGAAATCAAGTGTGTTTAATACTTGAAATCTCTTTCTCGGGATTCGTCTGCTCGGTGTCGATTTCAACGTTTCAGAAAATGAATATTCTCTATCAAATTATTCATTTTCTCGTGAAAAACGCGTTGTATTTCTCTTTTTATGGATTCCAGGATTTCCTGAGACCCCGAATACTAGGTGAGTTTTGTCTATTCATCCTACAATCTACTTCCGCAAATAAATGTGGGGTCAGGACCGTGCTCATAATTGGGGGCAACCAAAAAAGTTTCTAAGTCCCCTTTATTCAACGTCCTTAACCTTTGACCTCGATAAGAGTATAAGATTCAATCCGTTGGATTACATTTTTTCAGGAATTTTTTTTTTTAAGAAGCAACAAGAATTTCCACAGGCTCATTGCACTTTCAAAACTTCGCGATTTTTGTACCATCCTAATGTGGACGCTCTTATTGAAAGATTGCATGGAATTTCAAAAGATTACATGCATGTGACTGAAAAATATTGCATTAGATTGCAAAAGATTCCATGGATTATAGGAAATTTATTTTAGAAAATCATTATATAGGAGACTATTATAGGATAATCAGCACTGGAAATAATAATAGAAAAATATTTATGGGATGAAAATAAATAGTTACGGAAGTATAAAGGAGCGATTTATTTTAGACCATTGAAATTTTTTTAATTTCTTTAAATTCTTTGAAATCTTTTAGAATAGCTTGGAATTTTAAAAACAGTCTCTCGCATAGTCATCTTGCCACCATACAGCCACCAGGCAAAATATTTGCGAATGAGTCAAACATCGTTGAATGATTTTTCTTCTTCTCTTTTCAATCGGGAGAATCGGAACGACATTCACTTCCTGAGTTTCCCATACATAACACAAAAAACTGGGGTTTCTATTGGAAGCCATTTTTGATTTCAAGGTTGCTGCGATGAAAAGTAACCCCTCTTGCAGAAAAGGAACTCAAAACGATGAATTTTTTCAAAGGAGACTTCAGTTTGACCTTCAATGGACAAAGATAATTAACTTTGTTCAGGTATTCTCCAAAGAAACCCGTTTGGGTCTCCTCTGGTTCCTATTGGAGTTCAAATTCTAAAAGATACTAACTTTTATTGGAGCCTGAATTTTAGTAAGCTCCAGTTTCTTCTTTGCAGAAAACACAGCCAGATAGTGTCGTTTGGATAAAAAAAAACTGAAAAATACTTCAACGAGATTTGCTTGAATTGGTGGTGGCCGTATAATGGTCGATTGAAATTATTGAAATTCGTCAAGTGTTACAAAACCTTCGCAATCACTCTTCCACGTGACACTTTGTGACGCTAGGGCAGACCCCCCTCCCCCAGTGCGTCACGTAATATGTGGACGTTCCCAATCTTGCAATCTTCTGTACATCGAAAATCCGAGTATTCAACGCCTCGGCTTAAAATAATATTTAGTAAGCATAATTTTTTAATAGTAATATTTTTATCCGTAAATATTACATGATTTTTATATGAAAATTATCCTTTCATCAAATTTAGCTATCCTGTTGCGACCTGCGACTATTAGATCTGGCACAGTGAGACCTAGAACCAGGTTGTTGGATTGATGGCGGGAATCCGCTAGGAGCGTTAGTGAGCGTGGAGACACACCAGACGGTGGTCATAACAGTGCACAGTGGTTCAAAATCCCCAAAAGGTGGTCAGAAATAGAAAAAAAAATTTTTTAACTAGTTTTGAAGGTTGGTATTGTCTTAATGATAGTTCTCGACCTCGGAAAAGCGATGTATAAGGCCAAAGTATTTGTGAAACGCTTTGCAGCTTTCTTCAAACGTGCGCCTTTTGGACGTAACGTTCTACATACATAATGGATCCGCCATTTTGTTTTTGGGAAATTTGATTCCGGATTCGTAATCAACGACCCAAAAAACCCTGTAATACCAAATTTTGTGGTAATCGAACGTCATCTTCACATTTTGACCACCTTTTAGGGATTTTGAACCACTGTGCGGCGGTGTCGTCTGCTATTCGCATTATGTTAGTCCCCGATACCGCAGTCAAAGTTTTTTTAGTTTACAGCACTATTTTTGAAATGCCAGTTATGTGTGTGACATTTGGCTGTAAAAATAAAGGAGGATGTCGCTTCCCGAATGACAGAAAACTAAGGAAACTGCGGATAATACCTTGTGCCGGCGCACAAGGCATGTCTCCACTCTCGCTGCCACCCTCTGCGCCTAGCTTGACAAATCGCCGTTCCCATTGCTGCAGTACGAATGCAACCTAGCTGCATAACAGTAACTTGGGGAAATTGTGGTCGACAAATTGCAGGTGAAGACTGTTCACCTTCTTCATGTCGTTCATGAAATAGAGCCTCGAAAAGTAGTTCACGGGGACGTTGCAGTTAGCGCAGATAATCTACAAGTTGTTGGTGTTCATCAAGTCATTCGAGAGTCAAATTATTCGGATTCATGAACTTTGCATCTAATTTCTGTGAAGAATCCGTAAAGATTTCAAATAATTGGTGTCACCACTTCGAATATCACCCTCAAATTATCTATTTTAATGTAAAGGCGTTGAAAATCCACAATATTTTCCAAATTCTTCTCTTTAAATATGAATTAGTGAAAATTTCAACACATGGATTAGTAACTGATTGTTCCAGTAATGAAGTGGTAGCACTTTATCAATTCACTAATAGAATAGTAAAAAAATCACAAGTTATGTTCTACAAAATTTCTTGGTGGTTCTGTGTTTGCATATATCGAGGGAAATCATTTATCACGTGAATAAAGTAAAGTAATATAGAATAGGTCTGTAAATAATAAAAATTCTAGCTTTTCCGTTTTAAACGATTCACTTGCAAATACGTTAGGTTGGTGGAGGTGATGTAGCCTATTTACAAGCTTCACAATACTGCCTTCTTATTGTTTCAACAAAGTTAAAATTCCTGTTGATATAACTTTTTTTTAAGTAATATACACAGTCATAAGTAAATTCATATATCTTTACTAAGGAATAGATTTGTTTCTACAATCGAATTAGAAATTTTCTGCTAAATTTTAGTGATTTACTTTTCTTTAATTGAATTAGTGGAACTTCACTATTAATTAGTGAAATTTTAATGGAATGATGCCGAAAATTGCCAAACCGTGGCAGGACTTGCTCAGTATTGCCAGGTAGCTACTGATCATTATTTCACTTTGGGAAGTGATGCTCAAAAATGCCACCCCGTTTAAAGACTTGCCCAATATTTCCAGACAGCTTCTGAGCATTTTTTCACTTTACGGAGTGATGCCCCAAATTGCCACCTTATAGAAAGACCTACTCGATATTGCCTTAACCCGAAGATGTTTCTATTCTTCGGAAAGTTATGCGCAGAATGACATGAACCCGGGTACTCTTGTTGGTAGCGTTTGCCCTGGGGGGTCTTTTCTTTCTGGTAGGGAATGTCCAGGGAAGCCTCGAGCGAGTGGGAAGACATGACCGGTGTAGACTCGTTTTTGTGGGGAATGATACCCTGGAGGACCTCTGCAGAAATAGTAATACCAGAAAACTTACCGCTCTTTATGTTTTTACCTTTTGGTCATTAGTTTAAGAAAAATCATCAGTTATGCCGAATAAAATCTACAAGAAAAAAATTCATTTTAAATAAAACGTCATTGTTCAAGATCTACTTGTAAGTACATATTGCGCTAATTTCAAGTAATAAGGAGTAGTATTCTTTTTTTATGTTTTAATTGTCATATTGTGTAATTTGGCGTTCTACTTCGATGTTATGTACTTCGTATTTCTATAATATACATTATTACTCAAGAAGGTAAAAAAGCGTATTCTCAAAGTATAACAAACTTTTTTCCGTTAGAAAGAATTTAGGAATGATAAGTTTATTGCTTTGTTGACATCATTGTTTGTGTACAGACGAGTCAACTTAGTTTGAGATATTTTTGTAAGGATATTAAAATGAATACGTAAAACTATATTTTTGAGTATTTTTAATAAACTTTGTTATTTTCTAACCGAATTGAATACAACTTTGTGAATTCCACAATGCTTTCTTCCTTAACTAAATAAAAAATGCAAGATATCATATATCTAAACAAATTTACATAAATAATTGCTGTTATAAATAATACTGAAATCTGTGAAAATAAATTATTCCCTTATTTACCACAAAATTCAGATTATACTTTTGGAATCAGAAGTCAAAATATTATATAGAGTATGTGAAATTTTGAATCTAAAGTTGACCTTCAAGACTTTGGACAAATAATTCAATACATCATCAATATTCATATTGAAGGCACAACATTCATAGAACAATATAGGTATTAGTATTGGAAACTTTACAGATAGTTGAATCAAATTATCGTCAAAATAGATTTAAATTCCTTGCATTATTTTACAGCCCTTGGATCCCTCTGAAATCCTTCAAGTCCTCAGAAATCTTGGACATCTGACGAACGCTCAAAATTCAAATGATTAGCTCATGAACTATTTTTGTAATAGAATAGTAATGTGATTTAAGAAAATTGCTTTTCAGTTCAATCGAATGAAAACTTGAATATAATTTTTTTTCACTATTCATCACAAAAAAATTATAAAATGAAATTCTACCTCTTATCGTTTAAAACATAAACGGTTAACCTTATGAGTTATCAAAAGATTTGCTTGTATGTCGACACAATAAACGTGATGTGACTGCGTCGAAAACAACTTACAAAATAGACTTATGTTTTTTAAGATGACTATGAAAGTTTTTAAGCTGGTTTAAGTATTTATTTTTCAAAATTTCGGATCCCCAAACCTAGATTAAGGTTATATTTTTTAAACACCCTAAAATCCTTCATAGAATCTCACGAAATCCATTAAAAATACACTGTTAAAAATGTTGATACTTTTACCACACTTTTACCAAACTTTTGTATAGTGAATTTATATTCCTGGAATAGTAATCTTGAATTACAACACATGTGTCGTAAAATCTTTAGTAATAATTCTTAGAAATCATTTTACATATTTTGTAATTCATGGATCAAGTAATTTTCATAATTGAACTATAATATATAATTTTCTTTTCTGATAATTTCAACTGAATTCATTATTAGTAATACTGTTATCACATAAAGGAAAGAAATGCAAAACTAACCTAGAAATTATTTTTCGTATCCGGAATTTTCACCTTTAGCTTGCTTTTTCGGAAAAAAGTTCCACCTGCACATCATATTTTAATTCTGATTGATACATTTTAGCGAACATTTTGCATCAGATCTTTTTGTTTCAAATGAGTTATAGAGATTAAGCAACAGCACAAGAAACTTTAATTTTCTCATAATTCAGATTACTAAACATGTATGGTAAATTTACTATACGTATAAGCATATTGCTTCCATTACATTTATAGTAAAATCGCTATAGAAATTTCTAACAGTGTATTAAATAATGTGAAATTTCTGTATGATCCCGTGAATTCTTCTGAAATGCCGTGAAATGCGTGGAAATCATTAGAGGTTTTTGGAAAGGGCTTGCGGTCACTTGAAATATTTTGAATTCGTTTGAACTATGAAACCGGTTAAAATCCTCTGAAATAATTAAAATCATTTGAAATTTCATTAAATGTAATAGAATCGCTTGAAATCTCTTGAAAATCCTTAACGTTCCTCGCAATATATTCATGTTTCCTACAATTTTATGAAATAAAATGAAATCCCTTGAAATCCCTTTAAATATTATTCAATTCTTTCGAAGAAAGAATCACCGTACTCGAAGATATGAATGGCTGGGTTGGTGTGCAACGCGAATGTAGTACTTTGTCATTTCGGAGACCCAAAGACAAACGGGAACGTGGACAAATTGATCAGCTTATGCTTAAAAAAGGCTTCTTCATTACGAATACTTGGTTCAGACATAAAATGATCCACATGTATACTTGGTGCAGTGGCGATAGCTACAGTATGATTGACCTCGTTGTAGCGGATAATATGATATACGGGATAACACTATGGGATAGAATCTTCAAGAGTGTATCCAAGGTATGCGGTACTGCGGTTGTAGGAAGAAAGACTGGAGATGCTTTGTGAAATGATGAAATCCACGTGGCTGCTAACGAGGAAAAGCAAGCGCCCTCGAGAAGGCCGAATATTAAAGGTCTTATCAATGAGGAGAGCACTAGACTAGGAAATGAATATAAAGATAACAATAAAAAATCAAAGATACTAATCGAAGAAAGCAAGGATAAAATCAAAGCGGAAGCAGATAAAAAAATGGAAAATGATTTTTAAGGAAGTAAGAAATTATTTAGCAGATGCGTTAAAGAGATTAGGAAAGGATGTGCCAGCACTGAGTTAGTCGGATTTAGAAATGCTGATGGTAAATGGTATGTAATATGGACAAAGTGAAAGACTGTATGAGAGACTTTTTGAAGACATCTTGATAACATCAACTATGACGAAAAATCTCCTGTAAATCAAATAAGAAATGAAATTCACTGAAGAGGGCCACTATCGTGTGCCGAAACATCTGAAGCAATTTAAATTGTATTCAATCATTGAACCCTAAAGCCAATTCGATCACCAAAACTTTGATAATAATAATTAACTTTTGGTTCATTGAAGTTGCGGCTTAAATAACAGTTGGTATCTTTTACAAGTTGACCTCCATCAGAAACCTGTGGAGACCCAAAAGGGTTCCCTTGGACAACATTTGAACAAAAATAAATATCTTCGTCCTTTGGAAGTCAAACCATAGTCTTCTTTGAAACAAATTCATTGTTCTTGGTTTCTTTTCAGCAAGTGGGGCTCCTTTTCGTTGCAGCTCCCTTGGAATCAAAAATTTGTTCCAATAGAAACCCCAGTTTTTTCTATGCTACAACAAATTGATGTACTTGATTTCAAAATCCAGATTTTGTCATTTTTGACTCGTCTGAATGCCGACTGTGAACGACAGCAGCAGTAGAATAGTTAAATAGTACATGATATTCTTGAGAGATTGAATCAGCCTCAGTAAATTCGAAATCAGTCAATAATCATGATTAAATAAAGATCATAGTTCCTGCTATCAAAATTACGAAAGATTTTTTTTATTAATTGAGTGTTTATAGCCGCATCAACTGCCAGGGTCATTAGCGACTGTACTGTAGGGTTATTTATAAACTGTAGGAGTTTGAGGTATATGTGGGGTAGTATACCAATGCACAGAAGCGAGGCTTTCTACAAACGCTTCCAGCCTCGCTTCCTGCTTTGGGAATTGAACCCGCGCCAGTGTGGCTACCGAGGCTGCCGTGTTGGGACATAAACCAAGCACGATACCACCTGTGTCACGATGACTCCCTGAATTACAAATGATGTTAGCCGGAATCCCAGCGTATTTCAATTTTTTGGGGGCGTTCCCAAAACATACGTAAAACCACTGTTTCCTTTATGAGAAGAGGTGGCATCTACAGATTATACGGCAAAATATGACGCAGTTTCTACTTTTTGAATTTTAGTTTATTTATTACGGTTTAAATGTATCACAAACATTTGATTAACACAAAAATGATGCAAATGTTCGATTTCGGAAGGACGATAAAATACCGAAGATTTGCAAAATGTCTGCAATTACTTCAACAGTATTCGGGTTTTTGTTAAATAAATTCCGAAAGAGGCGCGCTTAGAAACGATGAGCCTCCCATCCTGTTCGAAGCATGGTACCTAAAAAATACTGAATATCATTTTCTTTATCTTCTATGAGCACGTGGATGTTCGCCGTGAAGTGAAAAAGCAGACTGCAGTTTTTTCTACCCAAATTCTTAATTCATTGTTGCTCAAATATACGAAAAACGTTACATTGATAAAAAACCTGTCTTTGATATTTCATTTCAAAAAGACGACAAAATATTCCGAAGGCACGAGTAGTTATACCATCCCCAAAGGAAAGCATAGGCGTAGAATTCGTAGATTTATACGAAAGGGAACGAACTTGTTTCTTCAATAGTACATAGATAAAGGTATGAGCGTGGCTCTCTTTGACGAATTAGGTGTTGATCTTGGGACAGTGAAAGTACGTGGACTGGCATTTGCAGATGATAAGATTGTTACGGCAGAATCAGTCGATGATTTGCAAAGAA
>JAUMHM010000005.1:48213089-48224380 GCA_032362435.1 Melikaiella ostensackeni
AATTACTTCTTTTTTTCCAGTGAAATAATGCTAAAATGAAAATTATGTAATACCCCTAAATAAAAAAATTATTATCGGAGAATTTACTGAACTTCTTCTTTATCTCCTTTGAAGGTTTTATATGCATTATCATAATTAATTCAATTTTTTCCTGCGCTTAATGTTTGAAGACTCGTGTTTTCATTCAAAGGAAATATCAGACTTTCCAACACAATCAGAAATCCGTGAAGATTCGTACGAATAAGATAACTTTTCTGTGATATTTCTAGACTGTAGGTTTATTCATTCTTGTTAGTAATATAATCAGCAATATCAAAAGAGTTGACATTTTTAGATTGAAACTAACATATATCTGCGCATTTTTCATAGTTATCTTATTATTAATAAAGGTAACTATGACACGTATAGCTTGTACGATAAAAATCAATGGATCAAAGATGGGCCTAATATTTAATCATTAAAAATACAAGAAATAACAGATTTATCAACGTGAACTCTTAATCTCTCCACAGCAACAAGTCAAGCACAGGGATTACGACTCATTAGAGAATTTTCGCAAAGTATTATATTTAGATTTTGAATAAAAGAAAATCTGTTTTTCTGGAATCAATAAAAATCCGTTTATCTGAGATCTTGTTTGAAATCATTAACACATTTATTCATATACTTTGTTACATAGTAGTATATAGTACATATACATACATTACAATATAGAGTAGAAAATCTTCGGATAGAAACCTCTCATCTTATCTTATGGATGTGGTTGGATTACAAAACTCGAAGTGGATAGACGCACCGCTAAACCAATATCCATTGTCGTATTTTTACCAAATGACACTTGTATAGTTGTCGAACTTGAACCTTTTATTCGAGGTCAACATCCTGTAGTTCATGAACACAATCGTGAAAAAATTCACGCTTTTGTAACAATGCCAGACGGCATTTTCTTCACTGGGCTACTCAAGTAGCAATACGAATTGCAGGTATAGAATTATTCCCGAAGTTTCCTAGTTGTAATTTTCCGATATGTGAATCCGATTCCGCGGAATATGTTCGTAAATGATCTGTACGAAAATTCTACCATAGCGCTACAAAATCTCTAGATCTATTGAAAAAAGAATGGTAATATGAAAATTATTTAATACTCCCGAATAAAAACATTACTCAATCGATTCTATATTTTTTGAACTACTGTGATTGACCCACAACAAATATGTCAATTGTGTAATCTACGTGAAAAGGAGGACCTCCTACATATTCTTACAAAATGTCCAGTTTATTCGTTCATTAGAGATCACAATTCGCGTAACTTACATACGATTAACGGAGGCAATCTACATCTCTTATTGTCTAATTCGATCCAGCGACTTTGCGCATAATATATAACTTTTTGAATACGTTCTTGAAAATTAGGGCGTTCTCCTTATTTGAATGATCACAGACAACTGTAGTGCTTGACCAGTAAGGGCCAAATTCTTGTGTACATATACCTCTAATTTTTAGAAATATATACGTATTTTACTTTGTTTATAGCGGCTCTCTGGAGGCAGTCGAGTTCTAAATCAAGATTGGTCGAACTCCAGTGGTTACTGGAATGACCCCTATTGTCGTACAACACCTTCTAAGTGCACCTGCTATAAAAAATTCTGGAACGACTCGTTATTGTAAAACTTCTTTCAAGTGCACCATGTGCAAAAAATACATCGGCGACGAGGAAATCGGGTTTTAAATGGATATTGTCCGCACCCCACCCACTTTTCTTATGACTTGTCATTGTAAATCTTTCGAGTGCACTAGGTGTACAAAATACATCTCCCCCGAGGAAATTAGGTTCTAAATGAAGACTGTTCGCACCCTCACAGTTTTCTCATGACTTGTCATTGTACATCTTCCGAGTGCACTAGGTGTGCAAAACACATCTTTCTCGCGGAAGTTGAGTTCTAAATAATAATTAGCTGCATCCCAACGGTTACTGCAACGACCCCTCATTGTGCAATATCTTCCAAGTTCACCAGGTGTAAAAAATGCATCTTCCTCGAGAAAATTAACTTCTAAATGAAGAACTATTCAGAACTCAACTTCCTCGAGAAATATGTATATTTCACACACTCGATGGTGCACTCGAAAGATATTGTAAAGTGACGAAACGTCCCAGTAACCGTTGAAGTATGATCAATCCCTATACAGAATTCGACTTCTTCGAGGGAGATGTATAGTATTTAGTATATCTGATGCATTTGCAATATGTTGTATAATGACGAACAGTTACAGTAACCGATAGGGTGCGACCAATCCCACTTTGAAACACGACTTCCTCGAAGAAGATGTATTTTGTAAAACTGGTGTACCTGCAATCATGTTGTATAATGACAAGTCATCCCTGTAACCGTTGGCATAGAACCAATCCCTAATTAGAACTCAGCTTTCTCGAAAAAGGCATATTTTGAACACCTGGTGCACTTGGAAGATACTATAAAATGACAGGTATTCTTAGTAATCGTCGAGATGCGACTAATTCCTATTCAAATGTTAACTTCCTCAAAGAAGATATATTTCTTGATCCTATTGTCAACGAGAAAAAGCAAGCTTATCCGAGAATGTTAAATAGTAAAGGTCTTAGCGATGATGAGATGACTATATTAGGAAATGATTATAGAGATGAGAACAGAAAAGCCAAGGCACTAGTCAAAAAAAAACATGGATAAGATCAAAGCGAAAGAAGATAAAAAAATGCAATACCACTTTGTATGAAATGAGAAATTATTTTGCAAATGGGTTGAGAAGATCAGGAAAGGAAATTCTAGCACTGAGGTAGTGGGAAATGAGAATGCTGATGGTAAAATCTTATGAGATTCGGACAAAGTGAAAGACTGTACGAGAAATTTTTTCAAGAAATTGTATGGGGTTCAAGTTGTGGAGCATAACAACCTTCATATTGAAGAGAATACGTTAGACAATCCCGATGTAGATAGCGAAAGAAAAATGAATATCGACATTATATCCGTGATTGAAAAACTAAAGAATAGTGAGGCTGCTGGTATGGTCAGTATCACCGCTGAAATGTTTAAGAACGGTGGCGGATATTTTTTGTGTGGCTAAGCGAATTTATGAATACGTGTGCTGAGCATGGTGAAGTTCTAAATGATTGAAGAAAGGCGATTATTGTCCCAATCTACAAGGGAAAGGATGATGAAGGCGACTGTACTAATTAAAGAGCGATGAGCCTACGAAGTGCCGTGGACTAAATTTTTACCAAAATACTTATTTAGAAGGTCATGGGAATAACTAAGGAAAGGATCTGGAAAGCTTAATGTTGATTTATGACAGGGAGATCATGGGCGGATCAGATATCTACCTTGAGGCAGATCATAGAAAAAACTTTGATAGTAAACAAACGGGTCTTCTGTGCATTTGTTGATCCGGAAAAAGCTTTCGACAAGGCGAATAGATCTGAGCTTTCGGAAGTCCTTAAAGAGTAAGGAGTGAATGGTTGGCTTCTATGAGCAATGAAAGCAATATACATATAATGATAGTAAAGCGAGTGTAAGAGTGAGTGGACAACTGAGCGATTGGCTTGATATTAAGCAAGGGGTTAGGCAAGGCTGCGTCATGTGCCCTAAATTTTCAATACATGCATGGACAAATATCTGAAAGTGGCTCTTTTAGATGAAGAAGGTGTTGATCTCGGGAAAGTGAAAGTACGTGGACTGGCGTGTGCACATGATAAGATTGTTACAGCAGAGTCCGTCGAAGATTTGCAGAAAATGATGAGCAGACTGGATACCAGCATGAAGAGTATGGGTCTTAAGATTAACGCAAATGAAAGAAAAATTATCGTGTTTGAAAGAAGGGGTGAGAAAGCAGTATGCAACTTCGCCTTAAACGAAAAGCGGATAGAACAAGTTGATGAGTTCGTGTATCTTGGAAGTTTATTTATTGCTGACGGAAAGATAGATGCAGAGATATCCAGATGTATAAACGAGGGTGGAAAGATTATTGGCAGTGCACAAGCTATTACTAGAAGTAAAAATGTAATGAGTAAATCTAAAATTGCAATATATAACTCTGTGATTGCACCCACAGTGCTGTATGGAAGCGAGACCTGGACGTATCAAGAAAATCACAGGAGCAACGTTAACGTGGTCGGCATGCAGTTCCTGCTGAATATGTGCGATGAAACCCTAATGGACAAAGTCAGTAGTGGGTGAGTTCTCATGCAATGTTGTGTCCAAGAAATATTGTTTGACAAGAGTGATAGAAATTTGCTAACATGGTTTGGCCATTTTGAGAGAATACGTGAAGAACGTTTGACGAATCAAGTGTATTTAGGTGAAGTGAGTGGTAGCAGAGCAGACCGGCGAATGTATGGTTGGGATGTATGAATGAGACTCTGAAGTGAAGGGATATTAGAAGTCTTAGAAACACAAGAACATGCATGAAACGATGTATGGATATAACAGAAGCAGAAAATGTATGCAAGGATAGGGATGTATGAAGAATAATTGTTTATAAGAAGAATAGTGACGCCTGAAACGAAAGATTTTGGATACTAATGGGCCCGCGTGAAGATATTTTCTTAGTGGATTAGTATAATGGCTCTATGAAGCTCTTCACCTGGAGTGGTTGCTAGAGAGCTTGATCAGCGGGTCATACCATATAAAGTCCTTGATCCCCGGTAGTATAACGAGGCTAAAATCGAAACAGTTACGCTTACCCTGAAAGGAATTTGGCTTCATGGTATAATAATAATAATAATGGTACGCTTGGAAGATGTTATAAAATGACAGATTGTCCAAGAAACCACTGAGAAATAACCAACTGATATTCAGAACTCAACTTCCTGGAGGAAGATGTATTTTGCGTACCTGGTGCACTCGGAACATGTACAACGACAATTCATGAGAAAAATGGGTGGGGTGCGAAAAATCTTTATTAAGAACATAATTTCCTCGAGGAAGATGTATTTTTTACACCTAATGCAGACGGAAGATGTTGCACAATGACAGGTTGTCCCAGTAACGGTTGAGGTGCGACCAATTCCTATTTAAAATTCAGCTACCCTGAGAAGGAGATGTATTTTTTACAACTGGGACGACGGTTGGGACCTCCAGGAGTCGAACGGGAGTGGAGTTAAAGGTGGTATAGTGGTTTTTCGGATTTTCCTGGGTCCATTATAGGCAGCAATTTGCAGCCGAAAGTTAGTAAAATTTCCCCGGACATTCAAGGAAGTTTCCAATTGAAATGGCCGTAGAATTTTCATGGAGTACTTTCCACTGAATCTTTCCACGTGAGCTTTGAAGTTGAGATTCGTATTTACAGTCTAATTTATTTTATTGTTATTCTCTGACGTATATTCAGATGATGCAATTAAAAAATTTCCATGACAATCTGTGACGAGATTTTTACATCAGGGCCAACATAAATCTATGCATTTTTTATTGTTAATTTAATACTGAAATTAATCATGATGTAGCTTGTGTAACACAAATCAGTAAAAACCAAAAGTTTAAAACTCGACAATTACGTTTCAACATTTTAATTTACTTCTGAAATATTACCAGGTTTATTAGTCTCTTTCAGATACGTTTATAGAAATACATGTGGTACAAATTAAAAGTTATTTAATTTTCGTATCTTCTTTAAAATGATATTTTATTACCCTTTCATGCAGTTTATAATGAATTATACGTTTTAAAAAATTTGTAGATTCTATGATTAATGAAGCTTCCAAGTAAGTCGAATCCTGAAATCTTTATGTCGTTGATTAAGAAAAGCTTGGACGTAGGGTATACAGCAGTGAAGACATTCCAAAAATTCATAAGCTCCCGTACACCAAATTCTTCGCAAATCAGCTTAGAGTTCCCTGTCGTTTCTATACCTATAGAAAAAATGAAGATCGTCGTTGGTATTTTAATCTTTACATTCGTGGCTTTTCTTGACTTCAAATGTAAGTTTAATATAGTACATTATTGATATTTATGAGAGATATTACGCATTAAGAAAATGTATGATCAAGTTACCCAGAATTTTGATAATTTTGATCAAATTTTCTAGTCAAGGCAGCTAGAATTCTGCTTAAATCAGCCAGACAAACATAGTTAAAGCATATTACTAATTTTTGCGATTTCATCCCTTTCTAATTTGCAGTTGCACAAATTTGGTATATATTGATGATTTATAATGTTTCTTGATTGGTTATCATGAAATTTAGGGTAACCATTAAAAAATTTCTTAAAGTATGATATAGTAATGTGCGTTACTTTATATTATCATTGCTCAGAAATTGTAACGCGATAACAGTTCGTTACCTTTTAAAATAAGTAACTCGTTTACTTTCTAAAAAAATTAGTTGCGGAGGGATCTGAAGAAGGTACGAGCAACAATATCAACCTTCAATCAAATAAGCGCAAACGTGGCCGTCCATCTACAATTCGTCAACCCATTCCTCCTTTTACTGCGATTCACTCAACAAATATCGTTCTTTTACAAATGTTGGATGGCTCTGACTTTACTGGGGTCCTCAAACCTTACGGAAAATTACCACCTCCTGACTGGATTCGCATCGCAAAATATAATAAAGTCATAATTTATGTACTGCAGCCAGACGGATATGGTTGGATTACAGAACTCGAAATGGATAGACGCCCTTCTGAGCCAATATCCGTTGTTGTAACTTTACTAAATGACACTCGATTAGTTGCAGCACTTAGAGCTTTCAATCGAGGTCAATATCGTCTAGTTCATCCATATAATCGTGAAAAAATCCACGTTTTTGTAACAATGCACGACGGCACTGTCTTCACTGGATTACTTAAGTAGCAATACAAATTGCAGAAATAAAATTATTTCCAAAGCTTTCTAGTTGTATTTTTCCAAGACCTGTATCTGGTTCCGCGGGAAAGGTTTGGAGCCGAGCTGTACGAAAACTTTTCACAATTCTATCCGAAATTTTGATTACGACACTTTTACCAGAGCGCCATGAGATCTCTAGATCTAGTAAAAAAAGAATGTTAATATGAATCTTATGTAATACTCCCGAATGAAAAAAATATTTAATCGATTCTGTATTTGTTTGACAGTGGAGAGTAAAATAAAAACACCATCGTGAAATAATTGATTTAATTTCGTTTTAATATATTCTATAGGATTTGAAAGCATTATTTAGTTTTTTCCCAGACATAAGATGGTTACAGTCCAATACATCGAAGGCATTTTTGTTGGAGTTGGATGTTTTGTGCCAAATTTAATATTTTATACGGGGCTCTTCCGGTATATATTATCAGTCACGGAGGATAATGAAAATACAGGTGTTAGAATAGAAATAGAAAAGAATAGTTTATATAGGTGTTACAAGATGGCTTATGAACGATAAGAGGAATTGAATGCAAGGAAGAAAGGAGAGAAATGCAAAAAAAGAGACGTGAAAGTAGCATTTTGGTGCCCGTTGAGCCCTCTTCTGTTTAGTATCCTATTCGCAGACTTGAAGCAGAAGATAAAGAGGGAAAGAAAGGGGCGAAAATATTGAGAAGAGGCAAACTGGATTCATAAGCGTACGCGGACGATGTAGCTGTAGTAGTGGATGATGAAAGAGGAATGAACCTGATGATGAGAGCGTTCGAAGAATATGTGAGAGAAGAAGATTTAGGAGTGAATGTGAGTAAGACTGAGATGATGTGTTTCAGAAATGGAAAGTGTAGAGTAGAGTACGAATGGAAGATAAATAGCGAGGTGATGGAGTTATTGGAGGAGCTCTGCTACTTTGGTTTTTGGTTCGAAGCAGGAGCAGGAATACCAGTTACAGGTGAGAAAGAGATTGAAATGTGCAAACGTGCACCCGGGAGATTATAGACAAAGAGAGGAAGGATAACGTGAGATGATCGAAATGGAAGGATAAAAGTTGAAAAATGAGGTTTGAATGTGACATGCGCAATTGAGTGGTAGAGAGTGGCAGGGGATAGAGGAAGAGATGTCGCAAGGTAAAGAGAGGGAAGTTCGGAAAAAATCTCAAAGTCAAGCTACAACATCTTGTGTAGGATGATAAAAAGTAAGGGGAAGCCGAAGTACAACGAAATAAAAGCAACGGTAAGAAATATTATAATTGTATTATTTCTTATCGCTGCTTTTAATTATATAAATGAAGCCTCCGAGAAGATAACGTTGGATTTATAAAAATCTGTTTTTCTGGAATGTTCGTTCAAACTCTGAATATATTATGTTGATATACTCTGTTGTATGGAAGTATATATATAGTATAGAAAATCCTTGGGCGGAAATTTTTTATCGTACTTTAAACATAATTTGAAATAAATGTATTTTCGCCATTCGTTTTTCGATAAATTTTAATTAATATCGAGAGACGAAAAAATGATTTATAATTGTAGTTCAGCGGAATAAAAATTACAGAGTAGGAAAATCATTTTTCAATCTCATGGAGTGCAAGAAAGTTTGCTTACCTTACCTCAGAAGAAATGTATTTCAAGATAAATCATTCCAGTTGTTAGCTTCGGGAATTCCTCAAAAATAATAATGACTTTAAAATTGATTTTCTATATTCTATAACATTCATTGCATTAAAATAAACTTTTATTTATATCAGTTCTTCATTATTCGTAGTTTTTTAAATTCAATTTAATGTATTTTAAAATTTATTGAAAACATTTTGCAATATCCTGTATGATGACATCTTTCTAGAAAAAAAATGTTTCAAGTCAGTTTCTAAAGCATGTAATCTGTATCTTGTTTGGGATTTGAAAAATCAACTTTTTTATTTGCAATGTTATCTTATTTCTCTCAAAGTAATTTTTAAAGTCATAAAATAATATGTGATTTTATAACCATTGGAATATAATTACATCTTATAGACCAGTTTTTGTTAGGCATTCCTTATTTTGTTTTAAATTTTTAATTGTTGATATTCCACTTATAGTGTTCAAAATCGTTTATGTTCAATATAATAATTCTCGGTAGCAATTTATTTTTATCCGCGCTTCGTCGTTCATGACAGGAAAAAGTATTTGAAGGACTTGCTTTAATTCCTTATCACAAAAATCTTAACAAAAGTATAGCTGATAATATAAAATTTATGCTACAATTTATGCTTAAAATGTAGTGGGCTCATGGATTACTCTCAGGCCATGAGGGGCCATGAGGGCCATCCAGGTATAGTTCCTTATAGAAACGACATGCTAATCCATAAGGATGCAACATGGGCTTCCCTCATGGTTACCCTTTTGAGGCAAACGAGCGGGGCCCCGTGAGGGTCCCTCGTGGGTTTTCCCATTTGGAGTGTCTACATCGGCCACTGATGGGGGCCAATATTCTAAAGAGGGCTAAACGGGGCTTTTCCACACGAGAGTGTTAAAATATATTTTTCATGAGAATATGATCCTCGAGAGACATGTTTTCAAATAGGAGAAACACGATTTTTCAATTTAATTTAAAAAAATTTTTTCTTCAATATATACTATACATCCAGGGGACGCAATTAAAAAATTTTCTAGAACAATCTCTCAAATACGTTTGTGACAATATATGAGGCAGAAATTAAAGTTGATTTTAATTCGCGTATTATACTTGAAATTATATATTATTGTCTCTATTGTGTAATTTAAAATTCATTATAGGTTTTTTTTTTAAATTATGAAGGTTTTATGGGTAATAACTCTACCAAATATGACGAATTCTCAAATTGAAAATCTTCGTTGGTATTTTACTTCTAATATACGTGTCTTTGCTTGACTTTAAATGTGAGTGTAATAAAGTATAATAAAGACATTTATGAAATATATCACATATTTTTAAAATGTGGATACTATCTTCTAATTTTTCCAATTTATGTAATCCCAATTGTTTAGAAATTTGAAATTGTATATATCTTCATAAAATAATTTAATTTTCTCAATCTTCAAACATAGAAGACTTGAAATAAATTTTGAACAATTTATTTTCAAATTGATGCCTCGACGATGATAACCGAGTTGTCAGAGACATATATGCGACATATAAGCAAAATTAAAACCGCTGCAAAAGTTTTTGGTAGGTGCGTTCATTATATGGTGTATCTTCAATTGTGGCCATTTTATGAACACTGTGCCTCCTCATAGAGAATTGTTTTGTTATAAAAAAATAATTCTTTGACAAGAGTCGGGCTGATATAATTTCTATGATCAAGATTAAAGATTGCTGTGATAAGAGTACTATATTTTGGATTGTAAAAGGAGTCTGAGGGGATGGGAAAGGTGATATCGCCAGCGCTTTTTTATTAACTATTTTGTATTGCTTATTGCTCATTATTATCTATTGTTAATTGTTAACTTTTCATTGATCGTAGAAAGTTTTCGTGTGATTTCATAGATTCATCTCATCAATACGAATAAATTTCATACTTAAAATATTGGTCCATGTCAAAAGTTGAGAATTTTTTATCCTCCAAAAGTTGAACAAATACGCGAATCTGTATATATAATAATTTAAATTTTTGATACAGGCCTTTAGAATACATCAATCGATTTTTTTATTCTAACGAATAAATTGAGTAATAACAGTCTTTTTTTTATTCCTCAAATTAAGAAAGTTTTTCTCTTACAAACGTTGGAAAACTGTACAAATCTGTACATATAACTCCATTTGGTTATAGAATGCTTCTAAATACATCAATCGATTTATGTTGTCAAAATGAGCAAAGGTACCTATTATGTTGCGCTATTCCTAACATCTAAAAAATTACTTATAATTAAAAAATTGAAAACTTTAAAAATTCTTAAGGATGAAAGTTTTAGTACGGAGATAGTTCTAAACATTCTATTGAAATATAAATACCAAATACTACTTCGTGTTTGAAAAAATCCGGGCTACAAGGCCTTGTATCGCTGCCAATATTCCGATAAAAATGAATAATATTTCGAATTTTTCAAATTCATTTTTTGTCATCCTCGCGATATTGAATGAATGAACCTTAAACTTTTTTGTTGAAAAACGATGTATTTCATTGATATCTACGCATGATTCTTGCTTCTTAATGGAATCAAATGTGCAGAAAAGTTCACACCAAGAAAGATTTTTAAGAACGATGTAAAATCCAAATAAAAAATTCTTTCTCATCCCATCCGGCTCTAAACTTGATAAATAATGAGCATTATTTAGAACTACAATCACTCCAAATTTCATGACCCTGGTTCCACTCGCTTTCGAGTTATCATAAAAATAGTATTGTTGACACACACGCACACACACACACACACACACACACACACACACACACACACACACACACACACACACACACACACACA
>JAUMHM010000005.1:48224480-48238476 GCA_032362435.1 Melikaiella ostensackeni
CTGCTAAATGTTGACCGGCGAACCTGTGCGTCAAAGCTTCGGAAATAATTTTTTTGCAAAATTCCGACTCAAATGAAGTACATAAACGTAGGCTATTGCCTTCTGATGCAATTTCCAAACTTTCAGTCTTATACTTCATTTTGAAAAAAAGTTCTATGGTTAAAAAAAAAAATTTGATACACTGAAAAAAGAGGTAGGTAATGTAGGAATTTGACTGTGTCACATGCCCTTAATTAAATAATAAATTAACTGGAAATTTTGAATTTCTAAAATTTTCATAATAGCATTTTCCACTGGTTACACTTTTCTTACGCTTAGTGTAGCTTTTTCACCAATCCCGAATCTCCTTTTCGGCAATCTATCCTCAAAAATGCATAACTCCTACAACGGATTTGCAACAGACCAATGACTATCGATTTCGCTACACGAGCTCCATGAGGTCATACAGCAGAAGCCAACAAAAATAGACATCTTTCGCAAATCCGGTGTAGAAATGTTCTTTTTTGGGGTTGGATGGCCGAAAAGGAGATTCGTCATTGGTGTAAAAGCTACACTAAGTGTAAGAAAAGTGTAACCAGTGGAAAAACGAACGGATCAAAACAGCCCGGAGCTCCCCCCACTATGACTATCATCACTGCAATTTTTCGTCTGCTCGAGACGAGCGTCTCATTGCACACAAGATGCCGTCGCAGTGATGGTAGTCATGGTGGGGGGAGCCCCGGGTTGTTGTGATCCGCTTGTGTGGAAAATGCTATAAGTTTCCTAAAAATTTCATGGATCAAAAACGACGTGTCTTGAAACATTCAAAGTAAAAATTTTTGATTGAAACTTTCGACGGCACATTGCTACGTATTTCAAATAAAATTATAAAATTGTAAATCAATGAGCGAGTGAAACAAATTATATACCAGAGTATCAAATTCTGTTATGCATATCCATTTCGAACAAATATAAGACACATCCGCGAAACAGATGTTTAATAAATAAATAAAATGTTAAATTTGAAAAAATAGTGAATCGGTCGCTATCGGGAATGGTCAATTAAGATTGCGGATTCACTATGGCTTCAGCCCGATTTAAATTTTGCAGTCGGTTCTTTGTTTCTGGGTATGCACTGTTCTTCGGCTTGTGCACGCTCGCCTACGACTTCAGGCTCGATTGGCACACATGCACGGTTTCTGCTTATCTTTAATTTTCAGTGGAAGAATTTTGGAACTTTGTAGACTATAAATTACGGGAAATATTTTCAAATTTTAGAAATTAACGAATTTATAAATATATCATCCAAATTTTTCGAAAATTTTTGGATGCTTTTAATGTTTGGAAATTTACGGTAATTTAAGGAATTTTACGGAAATGTATTGCAATTTAAGGCATTCAAACATTTCCGGCAATTTCTGGTTATTTATAGGAATTTATCGGTAATTTATGGTAACATCGCTTTGAGTTGGTCTAATGTGCCAAACAATCTGTCAACGCAATCAACTGATGGCTTGACGATCACTGTTTGTGAGCTCGTAGATGTATAATTTTTATTATTCACCTCTTACGTCAATTCTACTCCCCGTGAAGTAAAAAGTAGATCTTTAGCCCCGCTTCATAGGCACGAAAAACGGCGGAAATCATGCATGTGCTATAAAAATTCATTAGTAATGATTAACATAAGGACAGCAATGCATTTTTTGTCTAGTCTCCATGGCATTTTTAGCAAAGCCAGTATTCTCGATAGCAGACAATAAGTGAATGTTTTCTGAACAGGTAGTGATCGTAAAATAGCCAAACTTAACCCATCGTTACTTGAAAACGCATCATTGTGATCGGTCAATTTTACTGAATTTGCGAACGCGCGCTCGTTTCGGCAAGTCCGTGAAAGCGCGTATGCATGTGTGTGAAAGCGCGTATGCATGTGTGTGAATGCGCCAATGCATAATATGCTGTCCGATTTCCCCAGTATTTCCTATATATCATTTGTTGACGCTGTTACCATTAGTGCATTTTCACGAGAGAACGTTTTTCCAACGAGCGCGTTATTAATCGAGCCGACGAAGAGGTTAACCTCAAGCTAGATTTGCGACCAGCTTCAGTGTAGCTCCTTCACGAACGAACGGTCGGTCGTTGTCATTTGAAAACGGAAGCCATCTTGTGGCCAAGGCTCCCATATTACACTGGGAATAATAGTTCGCCGACTATTTGTTCCGAAAAATTGCTCCGTATCTTTTTCATTACGTCTAGACTATGCATGAATCATTGTACCATATGTTTACATAGCCATGGCTGCGACGAGAAAGTTGCAAGGTGAGGAGAAACTCTTTCCAGCATGTTTACATCTAGAGAATTTCATTCTCCTTCTCAACTTTTACAGTTTACATTTCCCAAAGCTTGCTCCCTTCAGGTCTTTCAAATTACACCAAAAGTCACATTTCCCATCAGTTTAAAACCTTTCAAATTCACGCTATTATTTCTAGACTCGCGTTTTTGACAGTTGCTAAGGGTTACGATGGATTCATTGCTCGGTACTCTTCCTTTGATCCTTCACCCTTTCTCAGCCCGGGCGTCAATTTTATGAATTAAAGCACACCCTTGGCGAAAAATCTCACCTTCTCTATGTCAGCAAAAACCTTCCTACTGACACACATCATGTGTTCGTTCACTTTTGCATGATCAATCGAGTCAATAGTGCACGAATGATTTTCGTTTACTAACCACAATTGGTGACTCAGTTTTTCTTGCGAAATATTTCTCTGGTCCTAAAGTCTTTCAAATCATCTCAAACCTCTGTTTTTCGTCAATTACATTCATTTTCGTTTTATTTGATCGATGGCATTTATGTGTTTGACAGTTATCTTTTTGTTGCATAAACGTTCACCATTTTTAGTTTTGTCAATATTATCATTTTTTGTTTATCATTGCGCACTTCACTGAATAAAGAATCTACAAAATATTTACTTTCTTGGAATTTTCTGGTAATTTATCAAGATTCTTACCATTTTCGACTGGTTACACTTTTCTCTTTAAGTGATACTTTTGTTCTATCAATTTCTTTCCTTCTAGGTTAGAAAAGGGTAGTGCGAAAACGAGTCAAAATGCTTTGTTAATAGGTCAATAAATGTATAGAAAAACTTCTCTGCAACAGCATATTTTTTCAGTGATATTATTTTATAATTTACTGTAATAAAAAAAGGATATCAGAAAAGACATTTATACTGGTGTCAAAATCTGTTGCCAGTCGAAAATCCCAAATAAACATTTTTTTACTGAATCTGTTACTGTAATAGTTTATACAGCATTTTTGTATTTAAAGAAATGCACCATCCTTTCAAAATTATTTTTTTTTTCAAATATAGGATTTTGATATTGTGAGTGCCATTACATTTGTTGAACGTGCATTGTTTATCCAAATTTTTATACAGTATCAATTAATATTGTTTATGTTATCTCCTTAATTTTATCATTCGATCCCATCTCAGGCAAATAAGAAACATTTTGGTAACTTTCAGTTACATGTGCATTTTAGTGAAAGATGAGTAATCGACGAATAAAACAGGGTTCGTATCCACTTTTATTTATTATTTTTTTTTTGTTTCAAAGGATTTTATTATTTTAGTTTCAGTGTATTCATTGGCTTTTTCTTATGATAAAATTATGCAGAAGTAAATACAAGAGAATAATAATAAGAAACTTGTTCTCGTTATTTTATTCATAATTGCTCTTTATTATTTCCATAATACTTATTTTATTATTGTGTTTTCTTGTATGTTCATTACCGATACATTTTTTACAAGTTTTTTATACACTATGATTGTATTTACATACTAATGTAGGAAAAAATTTCATTTTTTTATTAAGTGTCAATATTTTAACTTAGATAAGTTATTTTAAATCTTTTGTTAATACTGCATCATTGAAATATCTTATTATTGAAGTCTTTAATAATGTAACAATCCTTACATTGCAAGACACTTATTCACTTTATAAAACCTTTGCAAACAATAGAATATTCTTACTGTATTTAGGTTTTGCATTATCAGAACATTTTTAAGAATATATGAAATTTACTGTTCACTTTATCTCTATCCTGAAAAATGTTAATATGTTCACCTGCAATATACACAAGACTAATTTTATAATTTGCTTGTAGTTAAAAAATAGAAATATTCGCAAAATGTGTTCTTTGATTTATTGTTACAATAAATTGTCCTTATTATCATTAAATGAAAACCTTTTCAAATGCTTGTAAAATTGTCTGATATTGTATAAACTACTTTATTTGTAAAGAATTAAATGGCTTATTTAACTGCCGTTTTTTCTTATCAAAATTTATATTTTTTTATATTTATTATGCTTTTTCCTAAATTTCTCTCTTATTTTAATACTAATTGCAGAAGAGATTTTTCTTAAATCTCATATAATGTAGACGTAAACTTTTCAAATAGGATTGTGATTCTGAAGCTCATGAAATTTAACAACAAAAAAACACTGACTTGAATTTTATGAAGTCAAAGCACTGAAAAATAGGTGTGAAATGAGTTTGGATGTTTAGTTAAAATTTGTTTTTCAATTGCAGGTGAAATAGACAGGTGCCTTAAGAAAGTGACAGAAGGGGTAGAAACGTTTGAGGACATTTGGCAAAAAGTTCACAATGCTACTAACAGCAACCAGAAGGAGAAATATGAGGCTGACCTTAAAAAGGAGATTAAGAAGCTCCAGAGGTTACGCGATCAGATCAAAAGCTGGATCGCCTCTGGGGAGATTAAGGATAAAAGTACTCTTCTCGATTACCGAAAGTTAATCGAGACTGTAAGTTTTTTTTGTTTAAATATTGCTTACTTGAAACAATGAAAATCAATTCAAATTTTTCAGTAAACTAGTATTTATAAATTTAACATTTATTTCAGCAAATGGAAAGGTTCAAGGTCGTTGAAAGGGAAACAAAAACAAAGGCTTATTCCAAGGAGGGCTTAGGGGCAGCCCAGAAGCTCGATCCGGCTCAAAAAGAAAGGGAGGAAGTTAGTAACTGGCTTGCAAACTCCATAGATGCTCTTAATCTGCAGGTAAACTCCGGTCATTTTATGAACTGAAATAGTGTTTCATGATCTCATTAGAGTACTAAAGAGAGTATATTTCTTCGCAAACGATCGCAAGTAGTCGCGATCAATCTTCCGTTTGAGAATTTATGAGAATTTTGAGTATGGTCGACCCGGAATTCAAAGTGAGCTATGTAAAGATTAAATTTCTTAAAGCTCTGTAGACTTTGAAGCACACACTCTCATCATGACACTCGCGCTCGATTTTCGACAAACATTTTAAAGTATTCTTATTTTCTAAGTTACCTATCAATAAAAATGGAATACATATTTTCATGTAGGGATAGAATCTACGTTATGTTGCAGGTTCATGGCATATGTTGCGTAGGCCATACACTTGTAAGCAATCTAGATTCTATAATTCTATATAAAAAGTGTATTAAAATTGTATGTATCTTTTATGAAAAATGTTATTTAGTTATTAATATTATACATCGGTCCGGGACTAATTACTTGGAAAAACGATGAACTCTATTTTTAAAAAAAGTTTAAAACAGGGATCACAGTCTTTTCCCTATTCCCCTGCGTTTCCTTCTTTTTCTAAATTCCACTTTTCTCTCTATTCTCGAAAAACTTCCCCTTCTTCCCCTTTTGTCTTTAAATATACAATATTTGAAAATACCATAAAAAATAAACACTCTTAAAATATACTTGAAGCTGAAACATCTTAAAACATATTGAAAATGTGAAAGCCAGAGACAGAAGTTGTTATCCAGTACATGTTCTAAATTGAACAGTTTAAAGTCAAGCGTTCTAAATTCATTTACTTGAATTTTAAATCGACAGGAGTGTTGAGCAGTCTCAAATTTTATTTTTAAATCCTAGCGATACAAAAATTACAAATGTTTATTTGACCAATTTCAAACTAATCTATTTAGGGTTTAAATAAAAATTTAAAGTTGAAATATTTTTTCGCTAAATTAATACGAATTAAATTGTGTTGAAATATAAAATATTTTAGGCTCTCAAATTTGAACTATTTTTAATTTAAGTGTAAGAGCATTGAAGAGTATAGTTTGAAATAATGGTATTTTTTATAAGAGAAAATATTCTTGCTTATAAGAACGATTTTAAGCAAATAAAAATTGTTCACTTCACAAAATTTTTGTTTGTCGGACTTTTTTATATCTCCGTGAATGGATTGCCAAGGTCCCATTTATATTCAATGTTTGAAAAAAATTCTTGAATGGGCAGAAATCATTAAAAAATCATTTATTATTTAAAAATATAGCTTTTAAAGAAAAAAGATAGTTCCTTCTTTTCTCTATTTAAAAATAAATCTTTTATCTTTCCCCTATTTTTCCCCTTTTTCGTGAAAAAATTACCCTATTTCCCCTTGTTTGAGATCCTTTTGCGCTGTGATGCCTATTAAAAACAATTTTGTAGACCTTTCGAAAAGCTTCAATTCCTTCCTTGGACTTTTTTACGTACCTCGCCTCTTTTGGCACAAAATTGGAATTTCAGATTTTTCCATAGTATTTTTGATGGACAAAACGTTCGGCTGAAAATTAAAATTATCGATTTTGCATAGCATTTTCAGTGGATAAAATCGGAATCTTTGGTTAAGGAAGGCTGGTTAACGAACTCGTTCTTCTATCCAGTACCCAAGAAAAAGTGTGCCAAAGCCCGATTTTATTTCGAACAAATCCAATACTTCTCTGTCTTAAATTATGAGAATATAAAAATATGCTGTCCAGATGTTGTGCAGAAAAAAAGGAAACATTCCATAAAATGCAGAATCGCGTGAAATTAAGGAATGGGGTTGTTGCATATTTTCAATTATATATTTTTTTTAGTGGAATTAAAAGGGCACTAGAAGTTGGATATAACAACTTGAGGAAAGTTTTTAAAAATAAGATTGAATATTTGTTTAATGTTTAAAAAGTATACTTTTTAAAAATTTTATTATTATTATTATTTATTTTTTTTGAGAAGATGAGGTATTGCTGATTGGGCCAACGCCGGAAGTAAACATCAGTCTGAATAGTGCGGTTGATGGGAGAATTAGTATGGCCGCTAGTAAACAAAACCTATTTTCACGTTTATTATTTAGAACATGTTTAACAAGTAATGAAAAAGGGGCCTAAAAGGTATTCAAAATGGCTAGAATTTCAGTAAAACCGGGATTTGTAAAGTGTGACACTGCGATTGTGCCAAAAGTCGACATGTGGGTAGCCACAAATTTTTTCGCCAGCTGTCAGCTAGATACTTCGTTAGTCAATAGAGCCACTGTATATCATCATTTTGATAGGTTCAACGTTTTGCAGGATGTGGCAGATTCAAGGTTACAGAGTTGTTTGAAAAGGGCTTTTGATACTTTTTTTTTTAAATATTTTTTTCTCAGAAATGAAGTATTCGAAACTTTTTTAAATCTGCTAAAATTTTTAGAATTTTATGCAGTGTTAAAAAAAAATATATTATCTAATAACTCATGCTACAATCCCATTTTATTTCTAAAGGTTTAATAAAAACATCCGTAAAATTTCAGATTGATTCACAACCACGTTTTGAAGAAAATGTAGGTTACACTGAAAAATAGTCATCAATTGAATAAAATTGCATGAGAAATGGAAACGTTGCATCAATTCAACAATAGGGAGACGCGCGGGAAAGACATAAAATGTATAAAGTTTAAAAATAGAAAAAAAACAAAAAAAAATTTAAAAACATTTATTTAGAATATAAAAATTATTAGGGGAAACCAGGGTGAGATAAACATACGGGGTCAAATGGGACACTGGGTTTTCTCTCAAAATATGTGATTTTTGTTGCTGTTCTTTTCAGGATTACCAGAAATAATGATATCGAATTTCTCGAAAACAAAAAGAAAATAATTAAAGTAAATAATTTAAAAATAAAAATGAATGAAATTTCAGCACCTGAATCCTGTTATTCTGTGGTATTTCAAAACAAAAAGAAATTATGAAGAAGAACAGATAATATTTTCAGTCTCAGGTTTGTCGTGAAGTTTATTTGTCGAACTTCAATGTACTAACGCATTTGTACACAATTAATTTAAAAAACGGTAATATTGAAGTTTTTATAAAAATTGGGATTTGGGGTGGAATGAACCGGCTTCATGGGGCGAGATGAGATGCTCTTGTTCTGCTTGTCACTGAGCTTTCCTAACCTTGCCTATCCTCTTTATCGAGGCGGCAGAAAAGTTTTTGTTCGCAAGTAATGAGTCGTTTCGAGTTCAATGTTCGAAAATATTTAAAGATTTTAAGGAGAGTTTAATCCTAACCTTGCTTATCCTCTTTCTCGAGGCGGCAGAAAAGTTTTTGTTCGCAAGTAATGAGTCGTTTCGAGTTCAATCTTCGAAAATGGGTAAAGATTTTAAGGAAAGTTTAAATAGTGAGAACTTACAGAAGACAAACTGGCAGTCTTGGTCAGAAGAGTCTATGGCTGTTGCTGTAAAATATGTTTTACAAACAAATTCTAATGCCAGAGCAGCTGCAATTGGTTTTTTTTTCAGAGTTGTTTTTTTTTAGCATCTTTAAGGCGAAATTTTCATTTTTATTGACACTGACAAGTTTCAGAAAACTTCTAAAATTTAGATTCAAAACTATTTCGTTAAATTTTGCAGAAAATATTCCATTTTTATCCAGCGAAAAATTATGTTTTTTTAGATGTGTAATTTAGAAAAACATTTTATAAATTAGTTGTAACAAATTGTAGAAATATATTGTTAATGAAAAACTTCAAATAAATGTTAATTCATCTGCAGGTTTTAATAAGGAGATTTTTTGAAAAATATGTCTTAATGATTCTGATTCAGTTAATTGATATTGGAAAAATTAAAATATGTAAGGAAAATTCTTATTAAATTGACCATTAATTGAATTTATGCTTTCAAATACATATCTTAATTCTTTTCCTAAAGTAATAAGACCTACTTATACCTTAAAAAATTATTTGTGGAACATTTTACAGAACATGAATGGTACGAATAAACATATATACTGTTAATGAAAAACTTCAAATAAATGTTAATTCAACAGCAGGTTTTAATAAGGACATCTTTTGAAAAATATGTCTTAATGATTCTGATTCAGTTACTTGGTATTGGAAAAAATTAAAATATGTAAGGAAAATTCTTATTAAATTGACCATTAATTGAATGTATGCTTTCAAATACATATCTTAATTCTTTTCCCTAAGTAATAAGACCTACTTATACCTTAAAAAATTATTTGTGGAACATTTTACGGAACATGAATGGTACGAATAATCATATATTGCTCAGTCGTGAATTTCAACGATGTTTCGTTGTGATACTGACTTCTATTTGCAGAAGACTATAAATAATGTTTTATGTGTACGAAAAACACGAAAAATAATCTTCTATTAACAAAAAGTAATATGTAGGTAGTGTGTCTCATCTCGCCCCGGAGCATGGAGAGAGATGAGACCTGTGCACAACTTGTAATTTTCATATTTTTATCGTAACTAATATTTTTGGAAAACTTCGTCTTCCATAAAATTGATACATGAAGGTTCACATAATGTAAAGAACCACTTAACAATTTAAAAAACAACTATAGATTGCAAGTATTTCACTGAAAGTAATAACTATGCTCATCTTGCCCCGGCCTCCCCTACAATTTAAAGTAAATTACATATTGGTAGATGCTTTGAAACATAGTAGAATATAATTTATCGATCTGTATCGTTTTATAAATCAGTGATGATTAAAAAAGACATTTTGATCCAAGTTTGCGGCCATCTTAACGCGTGGGGAATTTAACATTGAAGTGCTCGAAAATTTAAAAGTAAAAAGGTCTATGAATGCAATACGTGAACAGCTGAACATAACCTACATTACCGATGAGATGTATTCTCATCAGGTTAACCCAAATAGTAAACTAAAATTCTGTACCGTTCATATAAATTAGAAATTATTTGAATTTTAGTACAGAAAATAAATAAATAGTAATGTTTTTAAAGAATAACTTTCTGTGGTATCTTATAATCATAGAATTGTAATATAAAAATTTTTTTAATGATAAATAATTCCCACTCGGTAATTGGTTCCTTTATCTTATTTTACAAAAATATTTTTCAGCGGAAAAAATAATTAAGTTTTGCCAACTTCTTTGTATGCAAGCAAAAAATTGCAAAATAACGTTGATAAATTAGTGCGATTTTATAGAAATTTACCTTTAAAAGGAGCTCAAGAACATTGAAAAATGTATACTATTTCAGATGTTATTTAAAATTCAAGAAAACATTGAAATTTGTACTATATTTGGAATATCTTCTTGAAAAATTGTCAAAATGACTTCAAAATAGGCTCATTTCATAGAGAATTTTGATAGCTTTCAACCTGTGTGAGAGACACAAATTCTGATTTCTCATATAAGTAACATAAAAGGAAATTAAGCAATTATCGAAAAACAGGTGGTCTCGTATTAGTGACCGGTACTGTATATGCAACCCTTTCCGATCCCCCGACCTTTTCTGTAGAAGCTGTTTTCGCTAACGAGTTCCACTTGAGACCCAAGCACGACCTATCGATGTATTGTATAATGGATATTGTAGTAATGGAGGCTCGCTCTGGTCAATAAGAATGCAACAGGGAATATAAAGAGCGAGAAACTTGTGGGATCCCTTCTGTCCTTTTCTATGGACGGTGATTGGTGGAAAGGAGCAAACATCTTTTTCTAATGAAAAATGATGAAAGATGCGTAGACTAATCGCCTTCCATAGTACGAGTCAGGACGGATATGGCGCCCTCTGGCAGTAGTTCTGCTTACATGCAAAATTTACTACTGCTCTGAGGGCGCCACATCCGCCCTACCCAGTATGGTTTGCAAGTGGAACTTGTAAGTGACACTGCTTTTCTCAAAAGTCTCATAGGACTGGATATACGTATTATTAAGAACATTCTAATTTTTATTCTCAGCCTTGTGAATATTCCCCAATTTGATATTTTCTAGCTTGATACCTTCGAATCAGAAATCGAATCCTTACTCGCTGGAAAAAAGAAAAGGTTAGATAAGGACAAGCAGGATAGAATGGATGAACTCAAAGGAAAACTCGAAAAACATCGATACCATATCCGCAAACTAGAGACTTTGTTGCGTATGTTAGATAATATGTCTGTCGAAGTCAATACGGTACGTACTTAATTTTTTATTTTTAGAGATGAAATCGAACAAAACAAAAATGTAAATGGATTTATCGTCATTTTAATATTGTCCTCACTTAAGATGGGATTTCATACGCTTCCCAGTTATTTGCTTTTTCAAATTTCCATAATTTAATATGTTTTTTTGAAAAAAACTGCTATGATCGCTGATATAAATCGAGAAACAAAACGTTTATTTACTATTTTCTATAATAATTATTAAAAATAAATCGTGTTAACATGTAGATCAAGAGGATAAAGGACGACGTTGAGTATTACATCGAATCATCACAAGAGCCTGACTTCGAGGAGAACGAGTATATTTACGACGATATCATCGGCCTGGACGAGGTAGAATTGTCGGGAGTCGGGATTCCGTCGTCGGCTACAACGGATAGTAACAACAGTAATGAAACTGGAGGCACGCCAACGTCTACTAATTCCGGAACTTCGCCAATACCGTCACCTCCTCTAAGTTCTACTATGCACAATCATTCGAGTGATAGTTCTACAGATACGGACAAAAAAACCAAGGTACTTAAGTATTTATTTTCCTATCTAAACAATTCAAATTGCGAAAATTTTATTTGGTTGACCTATTAGTCTTCTTGAACTCTCACCGAAATTTTCTTCAGTTGTTAATAGTTTATGATGTACGTATTTATTAATCTTTTTTTTGTGTTTTGTCGTAGCCTGTGAAACCAACAGCAGTCAGGCCGCTAGTAAACTCACAAGCGAGCATTCCAGCAACAGGAAGTACTACCATCATCAAGCCGAATCTTTTACCTAGTAGCACTCCGAGCAAGACCATTCCCATGACACCTAGCCATAGCTCGCCAATTTCCGCAAGTAATCACGTAGCTACGACAATTGCTGGTAATTTCGCCACAGTAGCAGCATCGCACAGCAACTCTCAAGCCATCCATTCTACCTCTAGTAAAACGTCATGTAAGATCGAACATTACAGCTGTACTATGGAAGAATCTAGTAAGTCATATTCAAAACATCTTACTTGCAATCGTAACTACTACTATCAAGTACAATCCTACTTTAGGGTCTCGATCGGACCAGGAAACCGAAAATTTTAGTCAGAAACTGAGATTTTTCTATGGATTGTAGCAAAGATTATTAGGTATTTAAAATAGTACTCCATAAAAAACGAAATATTTGCTCATAAGTTTAACAGAAAATTCGATAGGGAGAATCTGAAAATTGGAAAATGTCTTCAGAATCAAAACCAGGGTGGTCACTGAACCAGGAAACCGGGAAGAAAAATGAAGAAATTACAGGGAATTTTTTGAACTCCTATTTGTAGTAAAAAAAATTTTCGAATAATTTTAAATGTAACTTGATATTATAACAAATAATGTGAAATTCCACGAGTTAGTTTTAAACTTTTTTAAAATAACTACGTTTTTAATGGGAAATCTTACAGTTTGAAACACTTCTAACTTCAAATTGTTGAATTTTAAAGATTAATTGTAAAGTCGTTTAATTTTTAAGGCCTGAATTTAGGAACTTTTATTTTTAACTGTATACGTTTTTAATTGTTTAATTTGGAACGTTCATATTTTGAAAATATACGATTTTTAATGTTAACTTCAAGACTGCCAGCGAGTCATTTCGTTAATTGTGGTAGAATTTAAAGTTCATTACAGCGTCGTCTATAATACTATATGCAATTTGTGCGGATTATGAGTCTACCTACATTTTATAAACTTTTCAGGAAAGTTGATTTAAGTTTCAAATGTTTTAAAAATGTCACAAGATTTAAAAAAAATCAAAAGAGTTTCAATTGTTTAATTAACTTTGAACCTCATAATTATCCCCTCACTTCTATCAATCAATATGTTGAATAATAATAAAAACGTCATTATAAGCAGAGACTTATTTTTCACGATGCTAATAATTTTGATAATAACTAAAGAAAAAATTGAAGCTTACCATTAAAATATTATATACCATTATGATAATATGTATATATATATAAAATTATAAATTATATATTTAAAAAAAAGGTCAAACTACCGCAGGGTCCCCCTGGGAGCAACTGCCACGCAGGAAAATGACACTAGCTCCCAGTAGAACCGCGGTTATATCACACCTATGGCAACGTCTCACAACCGCAAAATGGGTGACCACATGGTACGGTGGAATCACAATGAAGGGCCGGCGAAACCCTCGTCAGTCCTAAGGACACGGAGCGACCCAAGAATGACAGCCCTTTGCATCTATCTCTCAAATGCCTTGGCATTTTTCTGGCACACGGATATGGCTTCGAGGTTACGAACCAGTGCGGGTTTCGTACCTCCAAGAGTACCGATGACAAGGTCGATAATTTTAGCCGAATATTTTTGGTACACTCCTCGCAGCTCCCTTATAAGGTCTCGATACATCTCCCTCTTTTCCTTTTCCTTGACTGTGATGTTGGCGTCGGCCAGAGCCGAGAATTCGATCACAAACATCGTTCGTTTCTCTTTATCAAGGAGTACGATGTCAGGCCTTGAGTGTACAATAGGGACTTATAGCCTGAACTCGAAGTTCCAGTAAATTTCGCACAACTCGTTCTCGACAATTGACTCTATCTCTCTGGGAGCGTTCGGCAGGCCAGGATCGTGGTTAACACCATAAGAGCGACAAAGATGGTAATTGAGCACTCTTAGGGTCGTTCCCGCGTGAGTGGAACACCCGAATAGTATGTGCCGTAGGTGCTCAGAATGTGCATGACACGCTCTGCACCTGTTGCTGGGAACTTCTTCACGTAAGATGCGGCTACGGTATA
>JAUMHM010000005.1:48264351-48279270 GCA_032362435.1 Melikaiella ostensackeni
TAATCCTTGTGCACCATGTGTGCATAGCGTGATCCAAAAATTGAATGACACGCGGACAGATCTTATATGTCTTAAGGACCTCAAGCAAATAATCGTAGGGCATTGAGGGAAACGCCTGTTGGTAGTCAATGTAGGCCATGTGCAAATTGCGTTGATGGTGTTTCGCATGCGACATAACATTACATTACATAAAAGATGTATGAAGGTTTAAAATAATTTCAACTTGAGTAAACAAATTTGATTGTAAAAATTATAAAGAAATGGATCAAATAAACTTCGTGGGCGAAATTTGAATTTAATAAAATAATTATTACAAGATTCAGTTGCATATTGCTAGTGGTGGTGAGCGGCAACTAGTTTGATGGTAAAGTGGTTCGCAATTTGGGTAGAAGGAAAAAGGTTATGTTGACTTGGATGAAAAATTGGTGGTGAGCTTGAGGGGCCGAGAGGTAGTGGTTTATTGGTGCAAATGAGTGCAGTTGAAAATCGAATAGGTTGTTGAAGCGTGATAAGGGGATACGTTGAGTGAGGGAGGAATATATAGTGAGGGGCGGCCGTCAACTCGCCGACAGCTACCTTCGATTCTTTTGTTCCTTTTGGGTTAAAAGTGAACCACGTGAAATCTTAAAATCTACGTTGATTTGTTTGGGATTCAGAGTGAAATCTTTTTTACGATATGCTCGAACAAACGCAGGAGAACATTTCTCATACGTCGCTTTGTATTTATCTGGTTATAGGCAAAATGCAAGGAGGGGTATAATGCCCGCTACAATAGCCGAAAATAGTGAAAAGCTCCTTGTAAATAAGAGCGCTATAATAAAAAGTTCCATCAAGGTATAAAATTTTGGAATCTGTCAAAAAATTTTAATTCCTTGCGATCGAAAAAAAAATATTTTTGATTTGAAATCAAAAACTTGTAAACAATTTTCTCCGAACTTTGTCTTTAGGCCTAAATGAAAGCTTCTAAACTCGCATTTAATTCAGAAACTAATTTTGATCAGACTAAAATTACATTATCTTTACGGAGAAATATCAAGTTGAAAAAACTCAAAATTTAACTTTCAAAGCAGTATGTTGTAATTACTTTTAGTACTGAAATAAATCCTTAAATGAAAACATATTGTAGCCACATGGAACTTAAATTCGTGAATGATAATCTAATTTTGGTCTGGTTCAAATTATTTTATGCTCTCGTCTGAAATAACAGAAATTTATGATGCAGCGCAACAGCCATTCTCTAAATACACATCATATCTTAAAAAAAATTTTACAAATGGAATCAAATATTAACGCTCACAAATAGTGAAATTCAACTCTAGGAATATCCAGGAACAATAAATTGTTTTCAAATCACGTCGCAACGATGTCTAGACGATCTATTCTGGAATTCCCATTTATACAACCGAGATTGAATTGAATCTTGACCGTCATAAAATTTGGAAACGCTTGTTTGCACCTGTTATGATTTCTAGATAAATGAGGTTTTATATTCCCTCAATTCTGTGAAATTGAGAACATAACTGATTATTTCTGCATTAAGCCCTCAGTTCACGCACAGTGAGACAAAACTGGATTTTTTTGGACAAATCAGTCTGAAAATCCCAATTTTTATCCGACTTGGAGGTTAATTTTATTAATTAAATCTGATTGAATTCTGCAGACTCCTCGGAGTCGAGCATATGGACTCAGAATCGATTAAAATTAGTACATATGCACTAAAGGCACATGCATAATCAAGGTTATAAATAACTTAATTGTTATAAACAAATTTTAATATAATTACACAAATCTGACATTTTTACACAAAAAACAAACTTTTCTCGAATATAATTTTCGCGATTCCATATTTGAGAGATGTATAGCAACTAAAGAACTATACATAAATATTATTGTAAACAGATTTTTTAAACAAATATTCAAAGTGTGATATTTTCATACGGTAACAATTTTTCTTACTTGATATTACTGCAATACTTCATGAATCTTTGACCCAATACTAAAAAATGCTATAAATTAAGAATTTATAATGGTATAAATAAATTATAGTAACTAATACTCAGTCATAACATTTTTCCATAGGAGAATTCTTTCTTGACGAAAATTACCGTCTATAATTTGCGTTAATATCAAGTATTCGTTCATGAAATTTGTTTACAACAATATAAATAATTCAACGGCCCCCGAAAAAGACTTGAGTAACTCCCGCAGTGCGTCTTGAGAACACGTAACTCCTGCGTATCTGTCACGGTGCGGCTGCACCAAGTTTTAATCATATTCCAGGTAAATGGGATTTTCTGATTGTTTATTGTAATAGGACACCCCACAAGAAAAAATATCTAATTTATTAATTTTAAAGAAGCGCGCGCTCTACGGCACATGCGCAGAAAACAGAAGTATCTGTCGGCGAGTTGACAGTCACCCATAATCAGAGGGAGTAATGATGAAGTAGCAACAGGTGGAGCGGGGGCTATAGCTATCTTATAATTTTTCTACTACTTCCTTCTTTTTCGGTGAAAACTATATTAAATTTGAAACTATTAATATATTATATTTTTCGGAGCTTAGGAATTGTTGATTGGAAAAAAATATGTTAATGATATTTTGTATTTTAAAAAACGTTTTTATTTTATCTGATAGTGGGATACAGATTTTTATTTCTTACATTTGTAGTGGCTGAATCTATTATTTTAATCTATTTTTTAATCTACTTCCTTCTTTGAATTTAAACATTTCCCCTTTCTCTCCTATAATCGTAAATGAAAGAGTTGACGGTATTTCCTTATTAACTTTTTAACCTGGTATCGAAAATCGTCCAATTAGAATAACTTTATTATTAATTTATTTATCAAGGAATTTTTCCATTATATCTTTTTATCAGCAAAAACAATATTAAATTCAGAATTATTAATATATTACATTTCTAGGAGTCTAGGAATTGCAGATGGGGAAAAACATTCCGATGATACTTTATATATCAAATTAAATTTTTATTTCATCTGATAGCTGTACATGTGATTCCTCAACTTTGTCTTTTGTGGAATAGTTGGAATACAGATTTTTCTCCAGATTCTCTACTAATTCTCTATCATTTGTATACAGTCATATAAGGGTACACGTGTCCCTGCTCTTTCTTTATTTGGATATGTGCATGTTTCTGCAAAACAAAATTTTTCGTAAATTATAAAAGAGTAGAAAATGAAACAATCGCTAGAGTTCGAACAAAAGTCGTAGAAAGTTGAAGAATGGCACTAATGACCAATATGATGCTTTGTATCTATAAAAAATTATATTTCTGTTAAACCTTTATTGAACTGGATAACTAAACTAAATTAGAAAAGTATCATATATTTACTTACTGAAACCCGCCTTTCTTGAGGGGAACGGTTTCTGTGTCTTTGCGTATGTGCACACAAACAGCTTGTTTGAGTTTGGTGCTGGTTGAAGGCAAATTTCTGTAAATCAAATTAATGATCAGCATTAGCAATTATCCATCGACCTACGTTTGGACCAATACAAATTCATTCTGGATCAGTGTTTGATCATTTGTGAGCAAAAGTTCAAGTAGAGAGTAGCATCATACAAAAATTGCATACTGTAGTGAAAATAAAAACTCAAAAAGCTTGGAACTAGTTTACCTAATAAGATCTATTAAGCTGATTAATTGAAGGCAATTTTTTCTTATTTTCCGCCCAAAAATAGTTTCAATTGAATCTCTTTCTTTCATGTGGAATGTAATTTTATTATTCTTACCAACTCTATGCTCTTGTAAGTAAAATTGAGAGATCAAATTTAGAATCCATATTATCACACTGCTCTGAATTTAGTATTGGTTAATTTTTCCAACCATGTAATGTTCTGAATTCAATTAAATGTTGTTAGACTGACTCAGAGCTTCAGATTCAAGTAGATTTGTAGTTTTTGGTTCAGGTGCCTTCTGTACACTACTATAAGCAAAGTAGCTGAGTAAGACGAAAATTAAGAAGCGCATGGCTATTAGCATTGAAAAACTTGTCAATGAAATTGCTTGTAAGCTATACAACTCAAAAACTGAAAATTTCTTTAGTATCCTCGTTTTATATACCACACATTCTACATACCTCTGCTTTTTATCAAGGTTGTAAAATGTAGCACTTGCTTGATAAACACCGAGTCACTCATCCAGGTGAAAAAATGAGTCACTCTAGTCATGTGAAAAATATTTACAAGACGAATACCGAGTTAGTTCCATTAAAACGTCTTGAAGACAATCGCTGTGAATGTATAGGTTGTCCGTCAAATTTTTTTATGAAGAATGTAAGCTGGGTAATAACAAACAAACAGATAAAATTTATTTTCTATTTTTTTATGTACAATGCCAACGATAATCAAGTGTTCTGTCCAAAACACTGTTTTTTTGTCAAATAGAAGAAATGCTACGATGATGGTTTACTTATTTTTGTCATCTCTATAACTTGGAGACATATTTGAAAACAGAATTTTTCGGTTTTTTAAATTAGGCAAATTTGAGCTTAATGCATTTCGATTTCATGTTAGAGCTATTTTCTAGTTTTCACACGATACATAGTTTAATCACAATAAAATTATTTTTTTTTTACATTTTCAATTTGTCTAGTAGAAAGATCCGTCTTTGAAATAGTAGTATTTGATTCTAATTCAATTCAATAAATTTGATTAACTGAAATGGGCCACTAACCTGCGAAATTCCACTTCTCTTCCAATATTGCCTCTCAAAAATGATCATTTTATGAGCATTTAAAAAATTATTAATGACATGTATTATTTTCACTGCCGTTTTATCGTCAGTTGAATACATATTGTTAAACTTCATGAACAAATAGGGGTACATCCAGAATTTCTTCGCTTGTGGCAATGCAAGACACACTCTTGAGAAATTTTCAGAGAATGTATAGAATGTTTCAAAATTACAAGGAAATTCATTTCTTTTAAATATTGAACTTGAATTTTCATCGATTTTTTTGTGTGCACGCGAAAATTCGAAGACGGTTGCAGATATGCAGATGAAGCGAATTCAGTTTTCATGTGAAAATTTAAACAAATAACGAAAGTTGTATAAACTGAATTTTGAAAACTACTTAAAGTTGCTCTTAACCTTCAATTATAAAATTTCCCCCTCAACTCATAGCCTAAAGGTTTCGACATGGGTCTATGAAACCCTAAAAATTGAACTTGCTCACAATAATAATGAAAGTTGATTATAATTTAAGAATATTTTGAGGAGCTGCTCCTTTCAAAGAAATTGCTTATTCGAAAGTTGCTTCAAAAACCGTCAATCAATTAATTTTTGCAAACAATAAACCTACTTGATATTTTAAAAACAGAAAGCGATTGAAAATGCAAGACTCTGTATAGTTTGTATTTCTAAATATGCAATCGAAGTAACAAATGAATGAATAATTTTATACTCCACTAACAAACTTGATATGTTTTACTTTTAAAAAAATAATTTCATATAGTTTAATGTTTTGGCTGAATCACTCCTCTGGTAGAAAACCTGTTTCTTTCCCAAAACAAAAGAAGCAATATTTATGAAATACTAAACTGACTCAAAAAATAAACAAGCACGTAACATATTTGTTTCTCCTTCAATTCTGCAGGAAGTTGTTTGTTAGGTTAAAACAGTTGAAGATTTATTGTACAGAAGACAAGTTTAGTAGAAAAAATTCATATTTTGCTGAATTCCGAGCTGAATTCTGAAAATAATTCCTTTAACGTAGATTTTCATAAAGCCAATGTTTTTTGTTCAAGATTAAAAAGAATCTAGGCGTACTGACAATCAGAAAGTTTAGCTCTAGCTATGCTATATTTTTAACTGAGTAATGGTCAATTGGACAGAACTCCTCCCACTTTCGCGTTCCCACAAATTGCAGTTTTTATCATCATTGAATTTAATTGACATTTAAGAGGAAACATCACCTCAAACTCCTTTTCCAAATTTCCTTCCACACCGCTGTCCAAAATGGAAAATAAGAAGAAAAAATTTATTGAACTCCAAATGCCAATGGTATTCTATGACGTCGTGAATTTCCGTGTTTCCCATAAATTTTGTGCACCTTCTTTTTTTATTCCAAAGAAGATATGTCGCTGAGAATATATCAGCGCACGCTAATCGAGCGCATTGAAGTTTGTATTTTATTTATATAATACAATTTCAATCATTTCTCATTCAGGATGCGATTCAAAACTGAGCTTCATAACCCTCATTCGTTATTCAACAGGGCAGTAAAGCCCTCTTCTCAATTACATTATGAATTGAAAATCAATGAAATTGCAGTGTTCAAACACAGGCCGACAAAATTCGAACAAATTTCAGAACCAGAAACCAGAGTACAAGCCTTGCCCTTTTAAATGCGCTTTTGTGTGCTCAAAAATCATTTTTTTTCTTTGAGATATCCAATATTGAAGCTTACTGATCGTGAAGGTGTACAAAACTTGAGAAATTCATGTGTATTCCAAACTTCAATATTGGATATCTCGAAAAAAAAAAGATTTTTGAGCACACTAAAGCGCATTTGAAAGGGCAAGGCTTGTACTTTAAGGCGCTGGCAGTAATTTTACAATAGAAGTTAAAATCGTTATGCTACATAACCTCAAATATAGGCAAAAACCGCGATTTTCGCACTTTCAGCTTAGGATATCTCGAAAACCTGACGTGATGGAGCAATTCTGAGGCCATATTCTTGTTCACCGCGCCTAAAAACCTTCGGAAAAGTATACTCTGGTTTCTGGTTCTGGAATCTTGTCGGCCTGTGTTATTCCTCCATATTTTTATACTGATATTAGACTGATATTAGAAATTTTCGAGTACTCGAAATTGTCGGGTATCCGAATCCCTTCGAGTACCCGAAATTTTGGGGGACCTGAACCTCTCCGAGAATCCGGAGTTTTTCGAGCTTTTTTCAAACCCCTACAATTTTTCAATAAATTCTTTATAACAACAATTGGTTCATGTAGGTTATCATTTATATAAGACTAGCGAAATGTTTCTTAATAATTATACTGCCGTGCAAAACAAGATAGTGGCAACTACTCTTGGGATTTGTCACCTGATTCACAATTGTTTACCATTTAAATATATCGGGAACGAATGCGAATCAGGGTCCAAATCCTAAGTGTACTTACCGCTTCCTCATACAGAAGTATATCAAATATAATTTTTTATGAAAAACTGTACAAAATTAGGTGAAGTGAAAAATGAAAAAAATATGAATAAGACCGCGAAATTAAGCACTTCTAAATTAAGGTGTATATCTTTTTCTGAATTCTTTTGATTTTTTCTGAAATTCCTTGGATTCATTCGAATTCTCGTCAGTAATGCATATCGAGAAGTTTTTTTACAAAATCGAGAACTCTTCGTTACATGATCAGTTAAGACTAAAACTTTATAGAGGTCAAGAATCTGTAGTCTTAAGTCAAATGGAAATTGTTCCTTTTAGAAAAAAATCAGGATGATTCTGAGGATACGCCACAACATTTTCATATAATCAAAAATCAAATTTAAAAAAAAATTGCTTTTCGCCCTACTTAACACCACTTTCCGTTGGCTGAGTTCCGAAATTCGATGCCAGACTGGCAGTCATCCTCCCACTTTTTGTAGCGATTCATTCTGCACGGGTGCGTTGAAAGACACATAGAATATTCCCACAAGTAGTATAGTAGTACATACAGACTGGAATTTTCGGGTAGTTCCATCTCTCCATTATGTTTGTACTAGCACCCCATCCACTATTCTGACATTTGCCGTCTCAGCTTGGCGCCGTCCTGGCTACAGAGAGACGACTTATTATCTCCCAGATGATACTGCACTTCTACATATGAGAATCGAGAACTAGCTTAGTGTGTACGTGGAACACGAAACTTGCTTGGGAATTATATGGATAATCCTCCACGTGCAGAGTACTTTTAAAATGATAAAACTTTCCCGAAAATTGTTTTCAAAATTGTATTTTGTTGATCAAGCTAGATTTAGTAGCACTAAAAAAAGACTAGTGAAAGTATTCACGCTAAAAACACATTTGTAGCCTTCCTGGAGCATTTTGACATCTTGCATTTTACATTTTACATATTCCTCTAACCAAGGTTTATCAAGATTCGCGGTAGCGAATCGCCGTCAGGTACTAAGAAAAAGTCGAAAAAGATTCTAAGTACCCATACGAGAGAAAAAACTGTCATGAAGAACGAAATTCAAAAAAGGAGAAAATCGCTACCTGGGATTATTAAATGTAACATAAATTATTTTGAACACTTGAAGTGGAATATCTCAGTCAATTTGTGAGATGTCTTGACCAAACTTGGGATGCATACAGAACCCGCCAAAGTACAAAAATTCTTCAAGCTTAGAAGATATTAAATGAAAATTGAAGAAATCACAGTAAAAAAAATATTCAAAATAATACCGGAATCAAAATCATTTTGATATGCAACAAAAATGATACCGGATTCAACAGCATTTTGATCAGCCAGAAATAATGATCGATTTTTGAGCTCGTAATGATTTGATTCAGCTTCATGTATAATTAAGTCAAACCAAGATGGGCGATGTTCTTGGTGTACTTTAGCTCATATGCGAGTTTTTTACGATTTCTCATCGTGCAGTGCACATGAAAAGTTGAAAAATAAAGAAACTTGATAACAGAATACATCTTCTGTTAGGTTTAGTTGTCACTTGCACGCGTTTAGACAAAATATGAAGGTTTTTACATCCACACCAAAAACTGGCGGCCATTTTGCTTATGCGGATAGATGACCCTGAAAGCAGATCAAAATTATCTGATTGATCAGATGATTATAATCTCGAGAGTCGAATGATCGCTGAAGCAAAATACTCTGCAACAGAAATGATCATTTTGTTTTTGACTATGATGAGCTAGAATCGAATTTTAAAAAAATCTCTTATCAAAAAGTCATCTGTAAGCTACAATTGTATTTCACTGATTATAAAACGTTGATAATCACACGTTACTTTACAATTTTACATATTAGTCAGGGTGAAATAAATTCGCCATTCCATCTGTTGAAAAAACAAGACTTAAAAGCGTGATTCTTCATATTCAGACCAAGGTACAGCTCACATGCTTTCACCAAATAAACTGAAAACTTTTTTTACAAAGATGTCATCAGATTCTGAAAAAAAATTGATCAATTTGAAATATATTGATTCATATTGAAAATGTTTCATTTTTTAATCAAGCTCACTCATTTTTTAACGATTTCTAATATGCAGGCGCACCTACAGCCAAAACCAATCTATCGGTTGCGATAAAACTTTGCATAAATATAGTAAATAAGGTACACATATGCCGCTTTTCCAGAAGATAGAGATTCATAAACATACCACAGACTTATGTTTAAATTCATGTAAAAAAAATGTACAATTTTCAAAATATGCAGACACAAACCTATCATCGAGCGACTTTGCAAATAACATTGCTATTCCTTAATCGTTTGAAGTCTTGTTTGCATAAAATAATCTATTTTATTATAGAAATGGCGCTATGAACTCAAACCTTAGAAATTTGCGTTGCAGAAGAAGAATTATGCAGAAAACGGTTTTGAAAACTAAAGAATGGAAGATTCACTGGCAGGTACTTAACGTCTGCAACATTAATTGAAACGCTAACAGCATGTGAGTTTTATCTTCTGGTAGGTAAAACATTATTTTATCAAGTTATTATGAAAATCAAACATAATTCAAGTCCAAAATATATTAAATTTAGAACACAGCTGAGGCTTTACCATCGGGGCAAAATCAACCACGAAAATAGTTGATAAATGCTTGGATGATAACTCTAATATAAATTTGGTAGATTGTGCGATTAAATTGTATCCTAAAAAAAAATGTATTCAAAACACACAGAATCATCATTTATTTGAAAGATGCCTGCGCATGTTTTCCGCATAAAATACCAAAGAATCCAACCGTCAAATTTTCATATGTCAAGATATTTTTATTCAATAAAAAAAAACGTCGAACATTCCATGCTATTAGGGTGAGATTACGTCGATGGATGCTGCATCAATGGAAAACAATACTAAAAGTCTTCCTAAAGTTGTAAAATACAACGGATCCCAAAATCCTTCGGCAAATTGTTTTGTCCCACTCTATCATACATTTTTATCATTTATTCATTCAGTTTTATTCCGAAATATGAAAGTTATTACCAGCTACGTCGATAAATTCTAATTAAAGTACGCAACGTTTTCTTGGATTTTTTTCTCAAATTTGATACCAATGCAACATCGATCACAAGAAGACATTTCTAATAATCGAAGGATAGCGGTTTTTGTATCGGCGTGACGTTAGAATGATTCTCGTGGCCACTCATATTTCAGTACATATTGTTATTCATATTACACCCAAATAAAAAATTAAAATATCAGTGATGAAAATTGTAACTTTTGAGATAAGTTTAAGACAATCGAGCATACATTTCAAAATAGTTCATTATATATTTCCTATAGGGCTGTAAACTATGCCTCGGGCAATTGTGAACATGCTTCAAAGGCATTCTGTATTTTCTTGTGACTTGTGATAATAAAATTATTTTTTTACTATGGATTATGTTTTTGAGACACCGACAGAAACAGTCGTGTCGATTTTTCTTAAAATACACTCAAATCAATTCACATAAATTCAATTGTGGTTTTGATAATTAATCCTTTGGACATATCTGTCTTTTTCTTGCTTTATCTGTCGAGAGTTACCCATATATTATATATTAACTTCCTTCAACAAAGATGCAACGATGCGAATTTAAGAAATTCCACTTTTTTCCAATTACCATAATGGAATTAAGTCTGCTTTCGAAAGAGTAGCCTTTGACCCGTAAAATGTTTCTTGTGGTAATATGTCTTTCCAAAATGTCCCTGAAATCGAGTTCAGCTCCGAGCGGAAAATTCTCCTTATAAATTTCGTCTGAATAGTCTTGCTGGTGAATTAACAATATAAAACTGATTGTCTTATTATTATTTTATACATTATTTTCGAATTAGTAGAACAGAATTAATCTCTTAAATTTCGTATGATCTCCCTGATAGAAATGTATTCTTTCACAATAAAATATACTAGGGAAACCAATAAGAGGTGGATACCAATACGAACTGAATAATGGAAAAAAGTTACTGGGTTTTAAAAGAAAAGTTCTGTGGTTTTTTTTTGAGATTGGCTATATTGAAGATGAGTTTTATGATCAGTAGTTTCACCGCTTGCTTGCTATTTTTGAATTGAGGAATTGAAAAATGTGTTTTTGACATATCGATGAAAATTTTTTTCGCGAACAAATAATCATTTGTTAAAGAATTAAATTACTTTCACTATTCTTCCATCGGTTTTTTGGATTCGTCACACTCTTGGCTTCAGAACTGTCTGATGATTAGTTCACTTGCATTTCATCTCAAATGTATTTTACATGTTTTTACGATACGTGTCATTCGGTGCGGGGTGAATGAATTATTGACAGGTTAGGTTTGGATATCGAAGTAATTTTTGTGCCTTTGAGTTGCAGGCACAAAAAAGTAAGTTCTGCTATCCAAACATCTTTTAAATAAGTCAGCAAGTTAATGCCTTTCACCAACATAACCAAATAAAATTATTCTTGTTTTTCCTTCTATGATTGTTGGAATGCCATTCCTATCTTGAAAATGAATATCGCAGCTTTGATTTTGTACACTTGTTCATCATTCATCAATATTATGCCTGCAAAAGTTTTTCCATCCACCTCATACTGGTTTTTTCTTTATCACAATGAAGTACAACAATGAGGAATTTCTGATTCTCGATAAAAATTTGTTGATCATTTGTAAAATTGTGTAAGTGTCAAATAATAGCAAAAAATTGTAGAAAATGAAAACGATAGAAAAATACTGGAAACCATAATTTTTTGTTAGAATTCAGACATATTTATGGAATTCTACAAAAAATTACAAATTTGTACACAAAAAGTCCAATTTTCACATCATTCCGCCAGGACTTGTTTTTCTTTTTGTCTCTGAATCTTCATATTTATTTTAGAATTGCATCTTACTTCTGACAATCAGAAGAATTATTGATTGTCAACATTATCGATTTTATATATTTTTTTAAAGGACTCTGATGAAGATGAATTTTGACAGTAAAATGCAATAATTTACAGTAACGTAAAAAATGTGAAAATTGTAATTTGAAAAAAAGTGTAATATTATACCGGTTCGGTACTCTAAATTGTGAGAAAATTGTAGTTTCTTGTGATTTTAAATAATCTTTACAATTTATTTTAAATTAAGAGATCAGATTGCAAAAAGTTTGTCAAATATATCAATCACGATTGAAATATGGTGTGTAGGTGAAACTTTGTCGAGAAGCCAAGCTGAGGTTCAAAATTCTAGAAACGAAAAATAACTTCTGCGTTAGTTTTGTATTTCTTTCATTTATTTGATTACAGTGGTACCAATATTGAATTGAGTTGAAACTATCATTAAAGAAAATTACACGTTATAGTTCAACAATAAAAATTACTTGATCCGTTAATTATTCAACTTGAAAATTAAATTATAAAAATGGTTACTATAGACTATACCACTCATATATTTTTATTTGAGACTACTATTTCGGGCATGTAGTTTACAATTTTTTCCCTTTCAACCATTGAAAATTTCATTTTTTTCAAAAACGACGCGAAATATGAATAGCAGTCCGCAATTCAAAATCGTTCCCCTTCCTAAATTCTATAAAATTATACCCGTACTGAATGTTTATTTTGTACATTTTAACCAATTTCTCAAAACAATGAAAAAAAGCGATAAAAATCGACTAAAATAACATTCAGCTTAACGAAATTCAACAATTTATATAAAAGCGTTTGATTTTAGTCCAGTTATAATGTGAAGAACATGTTCCATTAGATTATTGAGGTTCCTGAGCTTCAGAATAAAGGAAAGTTGAGTTTTACTTCGAAATTGAAGAAACAAATTTTTAATGATCAAAAATCTCATTTTTCTCGATAACGAAGCATAATATGAACAATAGTTCTCAGTTTGAAATTATTTTTTTTTGGAATCCATGAAATGATACTCTTACTGGCTGTTTAAAACGTTTGTTCCAGCTTAGTAACAATGTTAAACAAAATGCCGTTTCAGTCGATTTTTATCGATTTTTTCTATTTTTTTGGAGAAATTTGTTAAAATACACAAAATAAACTTCTGAGAAGGGTATAGTTTCAAAGATTTTAGGAAAGAAACGATTTTGAACTGTGAACTGCTATTCATATTTTGCGTGGTTTTCGAGAAAAATGAGAGTTTAAATCGTTAAAAATTAAAAATCGTTATCCTCTTAAACGCGTAGTACGATTTTTTTCTTTCTTGGCTTAAAATAACACCCAACAGTGCACCGATTTTTTTTTAATGTTCTTAATGTGAAATTATTCAATTTCGAAGTACTCTCTAATTGTTTAATTATGTAGTTTTTCATCTGTTAAAAAACATTTTGTTTATAATAATATCTGAATAACTAAGATAGAAATCTTAATAGAATGAAATATTTCACATAATATTCTTTCAAGTTATGATTCTTCGATCATGCTTTAAACTCTTTCTTTGCCTGCGCTGCGGGCTGCAACTATTAATGTTATAGGGATAAGTGGTCTAAACTTTGGTAAAATTCTTAAATGAGATCACGAATTCGACGAAAACCTATTCCAAAGCCCTTTTTGTTCCTTACGAGGACGAGAACGTCATGGGGAATCTGGCTTAGTTACTTGCCAGCTCTGAAGCTTGAACCATCTCTTGAGCAATCTTAGCATTTTTGTGTTAGTTTGTTGCAATAAACTTTGAGAAAATTTCCGAGGCTCTATTAAGAGTTTTCCTAAAACCGAGTGAGGCTCTATTAAGAGTTTTCTGTACAACAAGCGAGGTTCTACTAAGAATTTTCTTTAAAAATGAGTGAGGCTCTATTAAGAGTTTTTTTTTAAAATGAGTGAGGCTCTATTAAGAGTTTTCTTGAGATCAAATGAGGCTCTTTTAATGAGTTTTCTTATACTTTGAGTGAGAAATAAGTGTTTTTGTCGAATTCTTGACAAGTGGAGACTCATTCTCGTTTACAAATTTGTGAACTTTCTAGTTTTTGCGGAGTCTCATCCTTAAATTCTTCATATTTTAACTACTACCTTATTTACTTTATTGAGAAACTCCACGAAGTGTAAACCCTCTAATGGTTTGTGAATATTATCTGTTCTTATTGATTTTTAAATAAACCTGATTTGAGTGAAATGTGTGTGTTTTGATTTCGATCACCAGTGCAACTTATAATATTTTAGTCCTTCGAGCCGGATGAAGTGATCGTTATCAAAATGAAAGTGAGCCACATTGTGATCCACATAGATGAGCAATCATCTTACATGCAGTTTATCGCAAGTGCGGTAAGCAACCTGATGACTGCTGGCTAAACGAATGTTTCTACTCACCGAATCGAGACTCGTCGCACCGCACTAAATGAGGCTTGGAATATGTTTTCTTTAAATAAGGATGCAATAAAAATTGCAATGAGACAAGTAAGTACACGTGATTATGAGCGTCTATTACAGAAGTCCTATTTCAAGGAGAAGTTGTTTGAGAACACCAGAGAGAGTTATTTAGAAGCTCTTGAAACAATGAGTTCTCTTCTGGACAGAATTCAGAAAGACGCACGGTCTCCGTCAATCCAAGCCGGGTCTCAAGTGGCTAGTTATCCTTCGGTCATAAATTACGGCCCGCGCCTCCCTAACTTGAATCTGCCAACCTTCGATGGTTCTCCCTCCGACTGGCTTCCATTTAAAGATCTTTTAGACTCGTTAGTACTGTCAAACACGAATCTAACCCCAGTATGAAAATTACACTATCTTAAACAAAGCTTAAAGGGGAATGCTTCCTATCTCCTAAAAAATACAGCTT
>JAUMHM010000005.1:48341575-48358699 GCA_032362435.1 Melikaiella ostensackeni
ACTGCAATGTTCACGAAACGTCGGCAAGATTCGTAGTTTTGCAAACGATTGAAACCCGAAACACCTCCTTTCATCAATATGATACCTGTTTGCTTGAATAACTGACCTACGTAATAATAATATCAACTCTTGTGTATATGCATATAACATAACCATACGGAGTAAGATATTATCATGTGCAAAGGGTAATTGTTATAATAATTTCTAGAATTATAATGTTTCATTATTATAATATAAGGATGCACGTGTGAATAACGTGGCAATGTAGGATGTAGCGAGGAGGCTTCCCCACCACGTTTCCTAGCTCCCAGTTTCTGGGAGCTGGCCAATCAGAGGCCGCAACGGACCCACTCTCCTCCCACGCTGCCAGCACTCGAGCCGAGGACCGCCAGTGAGCGGATCAGAGAGTGACCGAACAGTCAGTCGATTTCTTGTAGCCATCGGGAGTAGAAGCGACAGCTCTGCTCTCCCAAAATAAAGTGCAAGTAGTCAGCAGCATCCACGAGACTTGTTTTCTACGTCGTGACAGGCGTCACCCTACACCTTCACCCTACTTCCAGCGTTTCTCGGTATTTCGGTCCGGTATCACATTGGGGGTTTATTTTAATTTTCTGCTTTTTAATTTTACCTTTTTGAGTCGTTGGGAACTTCCAGCCCATACTTGGCGTCAGACGCAAGGTCTCCTCCTCCCATTTTGCTTAGTAATTCGGTACAGTATAACATTGGGGCTTTATTTTAATTTTCTGCTTTTTAATTTCACCTCATTGAGTCTTTGGGAACCAGGCCCGGCAGATGATGTTTAGCCCGAGTGGGTAGCTGATCATTACCTATTCGGTGGGAGGGGGAGGGGAGGGGCTGGTGGGGGAAAAATGTATTTGAAAAAGGTGAGAAATGTTAAAGGCAATTTTCGCAGGTGTTGAAATAATGAAAATCATTTAACTTGTATTTCAACCGCTTTTTCATGTTTATTCACAAGAATTTTACATTTCCATTAAATTTTTACATTAACAACTTCTTACTTCAATGCAAAAGCACGGATGCGTTTCGAATTTCGCAAAATGAAGTCGTTCATTAATTTCTCTAAATCAAACTCGTCGGTAATGTTCGAATTAACATGCAATAGAGCAACATTGTTGACCCTGGAATTGTAAGAAGTAGACGAATGAATCGTTCGAACTCTGGAATAAGCCCTTTAGCCCATTCAAATTTTTGCAAAAAATCTACAACTTCCCTCGAATTGTTCGCTTGCTTATTTTGTCTTTGCATAAGTTGCAGAAACATGTCTGTGCCGCTCAACAAACTTGCTCCATTGAAGTCATTAATATAAAATTTGACAATCTTGTCAACATCTGCGGTCTGACCGATTGCGAATCGCTCAAGAAATTCAAAAAAATCAGCTGAGTCTGTTTCAAATCGACTTTTTAAGGATCCAAACAATTGATCGAAGACTTCAAAATATGATTTTCTGAAATAGTCTTATGGGGATGAGAATTTTGAATTTTCGGCTGTACCTGAATCTAAACGCTTGGGAATTTTTCGCTGACGCGGAAGTCGAGCTTCGAGTTCAAAATCATTGACCGCTTGATTGCTTCTCTCCCAAATTTGTTCGAAATTGTAATCGCGAGACGCGTTCAAAACATAAGCAACTGCTTTTACTCTCTCACGTGATTCGATGACACAGAGACTCGATTTCTGCTATTCGATCTTCAGTATTTCGATGCAATCGAAAATTTCAATCATAAGTGTTAAATAAAATATGCACTCGAACGACTCTATATAATCATAAAACCCCGACGCTTTAGCTGCGGCCAAACTATCGATTTGCTTGTCCACCGATCGATCATGAAGAAATTTCGAAATCTTCGTATAGTTCTCCCAAACAATTTTCAGAGGCCGTATCCGCATCGCCCATCTGTAAAATATAAATAGATATATTAATAAATCTGATGCAATATTTTACGATATTTCCGATCATAATTCTTACCTTGTTGGACAAAAAGGTGCAAGAAAAGGTGAGTTTTTGTCATCATCTTTTTCTGCTTCAGTCTGCAACTCCTTGAATTGTGCAACGCGTTTTGGTCAATCTCTTACATAATTGATCAGATCTTTAATTGTTCCAATGAATTTTCTTGCTTGTATGACCTTCACTATCGAATCTTGGACAACAAAATTTAAATTGTGAGCGTTGCAATGAATGAAAAGGGCTCGATTATCTTTTTCACGGATTCGCGCCTGCAAGCCCGAAATGTGGCCGGAAACGTTGGCGGCCCCATCATAGCACTGACCTCTGAGTTTTGAGAATTTCAAATCGTGCAGGACAAAAATATCATTGACAAGGTCGAACAAAGTGATCACTTGAGTGTTCGGCGTTGAAAAAAAAACCAATAAAACCTTCCTTTGCAAATAGATTTTCGTCAATGGTCCTAAGGCAAACAGAAACTTGCTCGGTTTGGGACACGTCTGCAGTTTCATCTAACAGAATCGAAAAAAATTCTGCTGCTTTCACCCCACCTACGATTTTTGACAGAATTGCACTGGCCATCAAATCTAGAATTTCATTTTGACTTTCGTGATGCAACCATTTATGTCCATCTTTCTGCAGCCAAGAATTCAGTTCTGGAACATCTTCCGAGCGAGCCCTTAAAAATGTCATAAAATTGGAATTCTCGTCGTTGTTGTCACCTCGAAAAGGTAAACCCTGTTTTGCTAATGCTTCCACAGTGCTGAAGATTTTAGTTAAAGCCGTTCGATTCTCCGTCATATGTTTTGAGTGAGCTGACGATATTTTTTGTACAACATTCACTTTTCCAAGGTTCGTCAATGCTTCGACTCAATCAAGGTGTAGAGTGCCGATCGAATGACTTCTCATCCTCTCTGCTCCATGCTTCCAGTTTGAAAATCCATCGTCAACCCAGGCTTGCTTGGATTTGAGGGATCGTGAGTCAAAACTGAGTATCAATTTTCGTTCACACGCTTCAGTGCAGACCTTGCAGATTCCATTATTGTTGAGGTTAAGTTCGGGCCAGGGAAAATTCTCCTTCCAGCGTTCAAAACTAGAAGGCACCAATGAGTCAGTTACAGGTGGCTCTGGAAATATGATTCAGAAATGTAGCCGATTTACTTCCAAAAATTTCTAAAGTGAAACTCCCCTTCCCTCGTTCTTATAGATTTTCTATACTTTTATTCTAATAATGGAAAATAATTCAGCACAATTGTGTCAAAATACTTGAAAACATAACAACTTATTAATAGCAATAATTTTAAAATCAAAAAGACTGAATGATTTTTTATAACTTCATATACTTGTTCTTTAACAATAAAAAACAATTCAGTAAAACTGTGTCAAAATATTCAAATAAAATATTTGTAACATTTAAATTTATAAATAAACAAGATAAACATGAATATAAAAATCTTTATTATCATTTGATGCATCGTGGAAAGGTATCCGACGTTTGAAATCTAAAAATTATAACATTTTTCTCATATGATGAGAAAAAAAAATAGAATAATTGTGTCGAATGTAACTGATAACTGGAATATCATTTATTAAAAGAATTTTGAAATAAATCGCTAAGCAAAAGTTATTTTGTTAGCCAATAATATTTAAGCTTATGCATGTTTGTTTACATGTTTATTCTCAAATGTTCGTAATTTTCATGTATTAGATGACATATTAAGCTTGTTAAAATTTTTCAAATATAAGAAAACATACACAAAATTTAGTATTTTCACATCATACACTCACGATTTTTAGGGAAGTCGTTGTCGTTCTTGATGCTTTTATCTTGATCTCGACTGTAATCATTTTCGCAGTCTCTAGTAAACTCGGTTTTCGAGGATGCTGAGGATCTTTTCTTGTCGATCTGTTGCTGTGTATCATCACTGTCGCATCCCTCTTTTTTTCTTTTTACTCTTACAACAAATCTATCCATCCGTCTTTTTTTAATTTCTGAACACGTACACTTGCACTAGCTTTTTTTTGATCACCATGCATGCGACCACGCACTAGAAAATACACGCTTGTGCACGCTTGTGATACAGACTCTAATGTCACACCGAAAGTAAGCTTTGTCGGTAACGTTTTGCGTGCGGAAAGTTGATTTTTCCGCACTAGTGCGGTAAAATTTTAAGTGTGCGGAAAATTGTTCACTTCCCGCACTGATACGCGGAAATACGCAGAAAATACAGAGAAAACGTTTAACTCGTTGAACCATACAAGCTACGCCACCAAGCGGATAAGGCAATAACAACTATAAAAAAAAGTCGAGAGATAGAGAAGATGTGAGTAAAAGAGAAAAAATAAGTCAAATAGGTTTATGCGCATGAGCAAGGAAAAAGTGAAAACGAACAAGACGCCGTATTGGATACGCAAGTAAATGTGGAGTGCGACACCGACTCGGCTTACTTTCGGTATACAGCGAACAAAAAACATCGTTCGTATCACGTGCGGAACGTATTTCAACGCGCGAGAGAGTCGCGACTCGCTCTTGCGATAAAATACGCCTTTCCGCACTTGATGCGAAATATACTATTTCGGTTGATTTCCTTCATCTATCGCGCTTAAGGTACGTATAACAAGGTATTAACAATGTTTCATATAGTCTTGAAGAATTTCCTATCATTTCGGAAGATTTGAAAGAATTTAATAGGACCTGTAAGATTTTAGGATATTTTAAAACAATCAAAGAGTTTTCAATAGATTTCAAGATATTCAAGGGATTTTAAAGGATTTCAAAGGATTTGAAAGATTTTAGGATATTGTAAAATAATGCAAGGATTTCTCTATAGATTTCAAGATATTCAATGGATTTTAAAGGATTTCAAAGTATTTGAAAGGATTTTAAATATTTAAAGATATTTTAGAAGATCCCAAGAAATTTTCAAGAGATTTGAAAAATGTCAAAAAACTTTTAAAGACTTTAGTGATTTTTAGGTATTCAAAGAAATTCCAGGAAATTTAAGATTTCATGCAAAGATCTGAAGTGATTACAGTCAAACCTCGATATAAGAACAGTTTCTGGAGTTGCTTCGCATTGGCCTTGGTCCTAAGCCGGGTTCCTCGAAACGTAAACAGTCTGGGACGTGTGAACCATTTCCTAATATCACCTAGCTAATTTTACAAGTTTTTGAAATTTGTTTATTAATCAAAAAATTCATTAATTATGAGATGTGTTAATATTAATTTATAGACGAAAAGTAAAATGCACCACGTAATATTTTGTACCACGTACTGAGTGTTCATAACCTCAAACTAGACATTAATATTGTACGGTTGGAATTTTGAATCTGGTTAGATTGTTTGGAAGAAGTTGAAAATATTTATAATGCCCCTTTTCACATTTTTATGTACAGTGATATACAATACACGTTAATTGAATCAGAATTTATAATTCAAAAATATTTGTCGACAAGCTCGTTTTTGAGTATTCAAACTCTATAATCTCAAAATTGTATTTACATTAAATTATAGGCTGGTAAGTTGCAATTAAAAATGAGTTTAATTTCAATTTTTAAGGGTACATTTTCAATTAAAAAATGTTTTTAATTTAGTTTTAAAGACTTAAACCAGAAAAACTGAATAGCGTATGAAATTGAAATTTTTAACAAAAAAAGTTTTAAGTTAATTAAGTGTAAATATATGTTAATTAATGATTTTTTATATTAAACTGTATTTCGATTATTCAAAATTGAACAATAATTCATTGATTTTACAGGACGATTCTGAATCTGTTCTTCCAAATTAAACGATTTACCGATATTCACCTTCAAAATTATTAGCTTTATAATTGAATGCTTTCATTAAATTCTGAATCATATTAAAATGTTGTTTCATTCTAAAATATTCTATTTTTGAACCATTCAATTCAAACATTTTTAATCAGGGAAAGGAATTTTTTTCATAGCTAGCAATGTTTGACTGTTTATTTAAAAGGAGTGATTATAAATGAGATACATATTTAAAACTAAACGATTCGAATTCGAATGGTTTAGAACAGAAAGTCTTGAATCGTTAAAATTTCATAGAGCTCAACTTAAACTTTGAATGTTAAAATGTTTCTTTACTGTCCTATTTAAAATTTTTTATATTTGTGAGTGAATTTGTTGAATTTTGATGCATAAACAACAGTTAAACAATAATTAATTCAAAAGAAACTCAAGTAAGTTGAGGAGATATTTAGAAGTTTTGAAAAGATTCAAACCTTATTCAAAACTTGAAAAGATTTCAAAAGATTTAAATTGAAATATAGATTTCTGAAGATTTCGAAATGAAATGTTGAAGCTTCCTAAGGATTTTAAACGGTTTTAGGATAAAAAAATTTTCTTAAGATTCCTGAGAAAATTTTTAACGTTTTATTTTATTTTGAAAAATTAAATTTCAAATGAATACTCAAATCAACACTTCAACTATAAATTCTATCAATTTACAATACTTTATCATTTAATTTTAACTTTATATTTTACAGGTACGCTGGTTTGGACTGAATAAAACGTTGATTGACAATATGAATAATTATTTATATAAATAAATGCTTTAAAAAATTACTGTTACTTTATTGAAAAACATTTGTCAATAATTATTAGCAAAATATTTTTAAAAATAAGTAAAATATCGATATCGAACATATTGATATTTTCATTACGATATTGCATCACTAGTATACGCTGCTGGTGTTTCACGCTTGGTTGAACACCGTCTCTCGCCCCAACCGCTGAGAAACTGCCAGTGCCAACAGTTGGTCAGCACTTCTAGGAATTCCTAAACCGGGGGTTTCTTAACCGGGGTTTGAGTGTATATAATATTTCAAGGAATTTCAAAGAATTTCATAAGATTCAAGGAATTTTAATAGGATTCTCAAGATTTCAAGGGGTTTTAGTTATTTTTTACAAGCTGTTTTTTGACATGATATGTGGGTATGTGAGACTCAAATCTTGCATTTCAATTTTGACACACTTCCAAACATCCAATTGACTTAAAACTTTACAGACATATATATTTGTGATGACGATATGAAATTTTATCAAATTTGAGTGGCAGATCTCCCCCCTTCTCTCGGAAAAATCGATTCCTAAGGTTTTTAATACTGTCATAAAACAACCATAATTTGGGTATCATTGAAAAGGTCTTGGAGAGTAGAGTTCAATTTTTAATCACCCCCACCGCCAAACCCTCCGCCCTCCACCCGAATAACATATTTTGATTTGAATTTTTCAATTATTTAATTAACCTTGTATTCTTGGAAATTCATCATAAATTGTTTAGTATTCTTGAGAATTCAATAGTTTGGTCACACTTAACCTAAGCTGACAATTTTATTGAATTATAGTTACAAGTATTGTTCGAGGAGAGAACGTCGAGGAAGCTATGAGGACTCATCGATTAAATTAAGAGCATCATAGAGTTGAGTCAACAGTATATTTTCCACTACAAAATATTTTAATACAATAACAATATAATAATTTGATATAATGAGACCCTATAATGCACTGGGCTGAAACATATTAGACAACTTGATTGAGTAAAAAAATATGTCTCAATGACGATATATACCGGAACGTCACAGGATAGTATTAGGGAATTTTCCGTAATAAAAGCAATAGTAATAATAAAAATGTGACTAACAATAAAAGCGTGGGGCGTGAATATTGATCATTACATTTATATCAGAAATATATTCTAATATTTCTGCCGCACGCTTTTATTGTTAGTCACATAATTATTATTATTGTTGCAAACCCCCTTTACAGAATTACTAACACTATTAACGTAATACCTGTGCCGCCCAGGTATATATCATCATTGAGAGACATTTTTTTATTCAATCAAAATATCCCATCTGTTTCAGTCACGTGCATTATGGGGTTTTATTTTTTTTTTCTTGCTTCATGATCCGAGGAAATTATTTTAATTCTTCTCCATACATTTTAATAAAAGCTTGTTTTTCAAAATATTTTCTAAACATATATTATTATTTTGGGGGCCGCTGCTAGCGACCTCGATGTCTTCCAGCCCATTGATGATTACACCGTTTCAGTTCCAAGGCAAGTTCGATCCTGCTTTTCATAAAAAAAAAATGAAAAATGTAGAATATTTTCACGAAGTTCTGTTTGTACTTTTTTCTTTTTATCATTAACCTTATTGTGAAGAAAACGACTTTTCAGCCAATTCACCGCTTCTTTTGGCTTCCTAGCTTTTAAATACTAAGAATATAGATATTATCATAAAATATGAATTAAATCCAAATAGATAGAGAAGTCGGGGGGGGGGGGGGGTGAAGAGTCTACGTATATGGGTGGCTGCTTATAAATTTTTTATATTTTTGAAACCGCGTACAACGAATAATGTGAAAATGATCAAAGATAACTGAAACTTTTCAACAACACAAGAAGAGGGTTCGTTACATTTTTCAGAACACGTACGTTTTTTAGAGGTAAATAGTTTTACGGTCTAATAAACTTGATCGCAAATATACAAAGAACTCCCACAGAGCAATTTAAAAGATAAAAAACGTACGACTGTGGTACAAACTGGGAATTAAAAAAAAAACAAGTTTAATAGTTTTTTATATTTTTGAAACCCTATACATAGATCGAATAACGCAAGAGAACATAAAGCTTTTCTCAGAACAAATACATTCTTTAGAGGTAAATAGTTTAAATGTATTCCAGATTTTATTGCAAATATGGACAGAACTCGGACACGGCAATTTGAAAAAGTATCATAATCACGACTTTGGTAAAGATTGGGAATTTCGTTCAAAGCAAGCTCATGAAATTCATTTAAGTTTTGAAACCTCGTACATCGAATAATATAAATCTTCTTAGAGGTAAACAGTTTTATTGTGTACTAAATCTTATCGCAAATATGCACAGAGTTCGGATTCGGTACTTTTTAATATTATCAAACTCACGACTTTAGTGGAAACTGGGAGTATTTAAAATACAAATTCATAAATTTTGTATATTTTGAAATATGGTATATGAGATAGGCAATGAGATTGGGACTGGTATATATAGTGGAATATCTTGTAGAGCATTCAGACGTTACTTTACGATTACTAACTATTCCGAAAATCTGTCTCCTGTAGCTGTGAACAATGAGGATCCTAGAAGCCCTGCTATTCGCTTCAACGTTCTTGTTCAAATTAACTGGTAAATATATATGCATAATTCCATGGGCATTCTTAATTTCATCATAACTGGAGTGAAATAAAACTTTGAAAATTAAGTATAGAAAAAAGCATTATTTAAAAGAGGCTCCCACTATGAGAGATCACATAATATAAGAAGATCGACTTATGAACTTCAAAGCGCGCGACGAGAATGTGCGCGCAAAGCGAGCAGATTTTTTATTTATTTCATATTTTCACTTTTCATGGCTAAAAGTATAAATGTTGTTGATGGAAACCTGACTAACGGACTTGACCTGTATTTTGTACTACAAAAAAGTGTACCAAAGGAAATTCTGATAAAAAAATTTCTTCGAAAAGCATCGTTTCATCAGACTACAGATTTGATAACCAAAGATGCCACTTAAAAGAGGGAACGCAGGTAATTCAATGACGAAGTAACAAATATCAAATTTTGAGTTGAGATTCCGAAAAGTGTGAAAAGAATTAGTTCTGCGGTGCTCTTTATCAAAAAAGGCGAAGAATATTAATTTTCTAATTCACAAGTTCACAAAATCCCCGAAATAATAAATATATAAAATATTACAATCGTCAGATATAATTGTGAATATTACTTTTGATATAACTTGACCAACCTAAAAGGTGCTCTTGCAAAATCCAATTCAGATAAATGGAATGATAACCATTCGGAATAGTTAATCGTAAAAACTAAAAAAAGGCAAATCAGAATTCGGAAAAATAGATTATGAAAAATAGTCATTCAGGTTCTTTATGTGTAAATGTGAAAAAAAAAATTTTTTTTTTTTAAATCCTCAGTACATTCGTGTACTTATTTTTCGTTATAATTTTCAAAACGCGTAAATTTTTCAGAGGTGAAGAGTTTTACTGTCTATTAAATTTCATCGCAAATATGAGAGGAACTCAGACAGAGCAATTTAAAAAATGGATAATTTCACAACTTTGGTAGAGATTAGGAATTGAAAAAAAAAGTTTATAAGTTTTTTATATTTTTGAAATCTTATACGTATATCGAATAACGTAAAAATAATCAAGATATTAGTAAAACTTCTCAATAACATCAAAAGAGGTTATGCAGCATAATTCAGAACAAATGTCTTCTTGAGAGGCAGATATCTTATTGTGAACTTCATTTAATTGCAATTAGTTATGCACAGAACTCTAACGCGGAAATTTTTTAAATGATCGAACTCACGACTTTAATAGAGGTTGGGAATTTTGTTGAATCAAACAAGTTCAAAAATTTTATTTATTTTTGAAACCGTGTACTACAAATAATGTGGAAATAATACAAGAAATGACTGAAACTTTTCAATGACACCTGAAGAGAGCATAAAGCATTTCTTAGAACACATACATTCTTCTGAGTTGAATAGTTTTATTATATTCTAAATTTTATCGCAAATATGCACAGAACTCGGACACGGCAATTTTCAAAGCATCATAATCACGATTTTGGTCGAGATTGAGAATTGTGCTTAAAGCAAATTTATAAAATTGATTTATTTTTTAAACATCATACATTGAGTAATGTGAAAGTAATAAAAAAGATTACTGAATCTTTTCAATAACTCTGGAGGAGATTATATAGCATTTCTTAGAACACGTACATTTTTTAGAGGTAAATAGTTTTGTTGTATTCTAAATTTTATCGCAAATATGCACAATATGCAGACACGGCAATCTCACATAGCACACGCCCTGAAAAAACCTGTCTTTTTCTTGGGACTTGGCTCAAGCGGCCGGAAAAAAACCAGACCTGTCCTAGGTTTAGACCTATACTTCGACCCAGATAAAAACAAAGGTTCATGTCCGCCTAAATTTATTTATTTATTCTTAAAATTAAATTATTTCGAAAATTTTACAAAAAATTTAGTTTTTTCCAACAAAAATAGAATTAATTAAAGAATCGAGTAAAAATTGATAGTTTTTTAAAATTCTATAAAAAGGTTATGAAATCATGTTGAGAAGTGACAAATAATTCTCTTATATTTGCCAAATTTTGTTTTCCATAATTTGTGAAAAAACAATAAAAAATTTAAGTATTTTTTATTCCTTGATAGCAGAGCTATCAAGAATTTTTAAAAAACCCGACATATTGAATAATATTTCAGACTTGAAAAACAACGAGTCGATGCAATGGTGAGCTCAATTCGTGGTCGCAAGTTAGGTTTGACTTGTATTTTTTGAGATTCAAGTTTCAGTCAGACCTAACTTGCGACCACGAACTGACCTTGCCATTGCATCGACTCGCTATTTTTGAAGTCTGAAATATTACTTAATGTTTTTTTTAAATTTTTTGATAGCTGTGCTATCAAGTGCACCACAGGAAATTCTGATAAAAAATCTTTTGAATAGTATCGTTCCGTCAGACTACAGACTTGATAACCAAAAATGCCACTTGAAAGAGAGAATGCAAGTAATTCAATAACGGATAATTAAAATTAAATATAGAGCTGAAATTACAAAAAGTATAAGGAGAATTGGTTCTGCGGTTTTCTTTATTAAAAATGTAAAGGTTATTAATTCTCTAATTCGTAAACTCACATAATTCCTGAAATAATAAATGTTTAGAATGTCATAATCGTCAGATATAATTATAAAGTTTACGTTTTATATAACTTAATCAATCTAGCAGGTGCTCTTGCAAAATCCAATTTGCATTAATAGAATTATAACCATGCGGAATATTTAATCGCGAAAGTCAAAAAATGGCAAATCGGAATTCGGAAAAAAAATAATTATGCCCATTTGTAATACGCACAAAACTCGGACATGGCTATTTTAAATATTATCAAGCACACGACTTTGTTCGAGATTGGGAGATTTTTAAAATACAAGATCGTGAATTTTTTATATTTTGGAGCATCGTACATAAGGTAGGCAATTAGACAGGGAAGGGTATGTATATATACTGGAATATCGTATGGAGTATTCAGTCGTTACATTGGGATCGCCAAATATTCCGAAAATCAGTTTCCTTCATCTGAAAGGAATGAGGGTCTTTGATGCCCTGTTCAAAGATTTAAGCTATTTTTCAGAAGCTCAATCTGTTCGCCTTCATTTGTGCTGATTTGTGCAATAAACTTCAAGTCTTAAAAAACACCTTCTGCGCGATAAACAACCTGACCAGACAAGCGAAATATATGGCCAGCCCCAACATCATCTAATATCGACACTATATGAGATAACTTTCACGTCTTGACTTTGCAAATTCGTGCAACGAAGTTCAACTCTTAAGAACCACCGCTTGTGCAGCAAACACCCTGACTAGGCCAGCGAAATATATCGCTGGAACCAAAATTATCGAAAATCAACTCTATATGGGCTCGATTCTTGCGTGTCAAATTTGCTTATTTGGGAATCAAACTCCAAAACTTAAAATCCACCCTCTATGCGGCAAAGAACCTCACCGTGCCAGCGAAATATATTGCCAGCCTGAACATTATCCAAAATCAGACTCATAAGGGTTTAATTTTTTCGTCTTATATTTGCAAATTCGTGCATTCCATTACAACCCTCAAAAACCACGTCCTGTGCGGAAAATACCCTGACAAGGCCAGCGAAATATATCGCCGGCCCCGACATGATTCAAATTAAGTTTTATATTTTTCTAATTTTTTTATTTTGAATTTGCAAATTTGTGCAAGTAACTTCAACCCTCAAAAACCACATCCTGTGCATCAAACACCCCGACCAGGCCAGCGAAATATATCGCCAACACAGACGTTACACAAAATTACTCTATATGGGCCTAATTTTTTTGTTTTAAGTTTTCAAGTTTGCGCAACTAACTTTAACTCTTAAAAACGTTACACTGTGCAAAAAACACCCCGACCAGGCTTTCGAAATATATCGTCATCCCCGACATGATTCAAAAGCACATTTATATGGGATTAATCTTTCGTCTGAAATTTGCAAATTTGTGTAACAAACTTCAACCCTCAAAAACGACACCCTGTGTGGCAATCAAGCTGACAAAGTGAGCGAGAAATATCGATAGCCCCAACATTATTCAAAATCAACTTTATATGGGCTCGATCTTCGCTTTTTAAATTTACGAACTTGTACATTTAGCTTCAACCCTTAATAATCAACCCCTGTGCGGCAAAGAACCTGACTGGCCCAGCATAATATGTCACAAGCTCCGACATTTTTCATCTTCAATTTACAAATTTATGCATTCAACTCTAACCCTTAAACACCACCCCCTGTGCAACAAACAACCTTACAGGGTCTGCTAAATATAACTCAAGCCCCGACATTATCCAAAATCAACTCTATTTGGGCTTAATTTTTTCGTCTTAAATTTTCAAATTTATGCAACAAACTTCAACTCTTAAAAACCATCCCGTGTGTGTCAAACAACTTGACCTGGCCAGCGAAATATAACGCCAGCCTTGACATTATTGAACATCAATTTTATATGGGCTTAATCATTTCGTCTTAAATTTGCGAATTTGCGCAACGAGTTGTAACCCTTAGAAACCACCCCCTGTGCGGCAAACACCTTGACGATGCCAGCGAAATATATCGTTAGCCCCGACATTATCCAAAATCAACTCACATGGGCTCAATCTGTTCGCCTTCATCTGTACAAATTTGTGCAGCCAACTTCAGCACCTAAAAACCAACCCTTGTGCAGCGAGCGCCCTGACCAGGTCAGAAAAATAGCCCCGACATTATTGCGAATCAACTCTATATGGGCTTGTTTCTTTCGTCTTAAATTTGCAAATTCGTGCAACAAACTTCATTTCTTAAAAACCACCTCCTGTGCGGCAAAGAACCTGACCGCGTCAGCGAAAAATATCCGTAGCCCCGACAGTATCTATAATCAGCTCTATATAGGCTTAATTTTTCCGTCTTAAATTTTCGAATTCGTGCAACGGTTATTAAACCTTGAAAAACACCCCTGTACGGCAAACACCCTAACCGGCCCAGCGAAATATATCGCCATTTCGACTAAAATCCAAAATCAACTCTATGTGGGCTAAATTTTTTTGTCTCATATTTGCGAATTTGTGCAGCGAACTTCAGCACCTAAAAACCAACCCTTATGTGGTAAAAACCCTGACAAGGCCAGAAAAATATATCGCTAGCCCTGAAGTTATTCAAAATCAACCTTATATGGGCTCAATCTTTTCGTCTTGAAATTGCGAATTTGTGGAACCAACTTCAACCCATGGAAACCACCCCCTGAGGTTGGAAATATAACTTGGAGTTTTGTGAAGCTGACTTCAGTGAATGTTTTTAATTAACCAATTTCATAGCTGTTTGACATGGAGACAGTTTGGATTCGTTTCGTCAAAAGTGATAGAGGTAGTTTTTGTGGGTTGTTGAATATTATTGTGAGTCTGGGGATCTAAGCTGGATTCATTTAAAGGTGACCTGTGTGACTATTTTTCATTTTAAAATTTCTGGGCCGTTTTGCGTTACGACTTATTAGATTTGTTTCGTTAAAATTGCTAGGTGATGAATTTTGAGGGTTAAAGATGATTGCACAAATTACCACAAATCAAGGAAAACAGATTGAGCCCATATAAAGTTGATTTTGGACAATTTTGGGACCAGCGATATACTTCGCTGGCCCCGCCATCGTTTCTTGAAAAATCGGGTACCTCCGTTATTGCACAAATTCTGATTTTGTTTGCACGAATTAGTTTGGTTGCACAAATTAGCCACACATTTTGTACTAAATGTTAGGCTCAAAACAAGTTGCATTTGCATTGTGGAGAGCTTTAAAATAGCCCAAAGTTCTGATATGCTTATATTTAGGTCTAGTGCATATTTCATTTTGAGGGTAATCTTTAGGTGATGCGGATGTTTTCTTGAAAATCAATTTTTGCATCTATGGAGAGCCCAAAAAATGCTAAAAATTCTGGTGTATTCGATTTTTTTAATTTCTCAAATTTGTTGCCGCGGAGGTGCTGGCGGCTAGCACCTCCACCCAAATATCGGTATTTGAGAAAAGTTGAAGAGTCCAAAAATCAGCATTGGTGGCCAAAAATAGCCCAAAATAGCTCAAAATTCGGGCATAAAAAAATTATCGAAATTCTTTTTGGAGGTGCTAGCAGAACGGACCTCAAGCGAAAGGTTAAAAGCAATTTTGAAGGTATTTTTTGGACGATCATTTTTTTCAAGAATTTTATCGTATTTCGCATTCTTTAGCTGTAATGTTGGTTTTAATTTTCTCTAGTTGATATTTCATAGTTTACAGCATCAGTAATGCTTGTAGAAGTCGGACTAAGAACTTGACCTGTATTTTTGTACCACAAAAAGTATAAAATAGGAAATTCTGATAAAAAAATTGCTTCGAAAAGAATCGTGAACATGCTACGTAGAAGAGAAAATATAGTTAATTCAATAACGAAATGATAAATATTAAATGATTATAAACAATTATTATGAAAAAATTAAACAATATATAATTCAGAAATATACTAAATAATATTAAATATAAAGGTAACAAATGGAATTGTTAAGATTCTTTTAAGGAAAAAAATTAGCTATTGATACTAGGATTGGGTATGTAAATAATTCTTGTTTTTCTATTTTGAAGCAAACACTTGTAAATGCGTTATGATGGTGGAGGTGGCATAGCCAATTTACAAGATATTAGTAAGTTGTTTCAATAAAGTTCTTTTATTGAACTTTTTTATTTTTTGCGATTTCTATTTGCTTAACCATGTTTTAATTAATATGTACAGCCCTAAATAAGTAAATGTATTTCCACTAAATAATTACAACTCCTCCGCACCATCTAATTAGTAGATATTTCGACTAATATCAAATTGGAAATTCTCTACTAATTCTTAGATGTCAGATTTTTCGTAATTAAGTTTGAAGAATTTCACTATTGATAAGAAAAATGCAAAAAGTCGAAAGTTGCCAAAATAGTGTCCATTTTTCTGAAAATCAAAATTCTTAAATTAGTTTTCAAATTCATTTATAAGTATGTCAATCAATTAAAATTCGCCTACACACTATTTAATCTACAAATAACAATTAGCATGAATAAATAACCAAAAAGATTTTGAAAAAACTGACTGTGATATTAATTAAATATAGGTAACTACTTATTGCTGCGCAAAATTTAGATTTATAAATTTTAACATCTGCCTTGAAACGTGCTTTCGTCGAGATTTGTAGGATAATCTTTACTCCTCTCGAACTCTAGTCCCTAACCTTTTGAATTTATGATTATTACTACTTATTGCTCTCTAGATAAAAATATCCAAAATATAGAAGACTTAGTCTTAATCTCTTAATAATGTCAGGTATGCGCACTCTCACTTTAAACCTTCAGGTTCTTCTCATTTATCTAAACCTTAATGTACCTTAATTTGCTAACGCATACAACTCTACAATATTGTGTAAACGTCTTCGAGAATTTCCGCCTCTTTCCAGATTCATCGAATTTTGTACACGCCTTCGGGCCTTGACTTTTCGCTCCTACCCTTGAAATTATGGGAACTTTCGACTCTAGTTGTCACTGACCTATGTTTTGGCTCATTATTCTTTCTATCACCCGACACCAACGAGCAATGTTTAACTATCCGAAAGCTCAATCTTATTAATAAAGGATTATTAAATGTTATCTTCCTCATTTTATTCAACTACCTCATAACACAACACTACAAGTATATTCCCTACTTGTAAATTGTTTTCAATTTTATTGTACCCTACAGCGAAAATTACACTAGCAATCTAAACAAGTTTATTTTCAATACTTTTCTTTTTATTTAGAAAATTTTTATTTTAAATATAGATTTATTTACGTACCCTACGAGTGGCATCAAACTTTGAATCTAGGCATCTAAATTTCGCACCAACCGGAGCTTTTCGGCCTCGTGCATGGTCGGTAACGACTGGTCTCTTTCGACTCTCAACGTCCGGAACAGACCCTCCAAGCCTCAATGCATTTGCCTGTTACAAAGTTTTGGCTACGAAGTACCGGTACACGACCGCCGGTGGC
>JAUMHM010000005.1:48369700-48380347 GCA_032362435.1 Melikaiella ostensackeni
TAAACATCCCCTACCCAAATTTACCATACAAATTCCTTCATTCCCAGTAGTGAAACGAGACCAGAACCGAACGAGTTACCCTTACCCCGAAAGGGATTTGGCTTAATGGTATAATAAAATAAAATAATATGAAGAGTTGCAGTACATAACTACATAACCAACAAATCGGAATTTTTCAGGCGAAATAACATTCTGTAAAATCAAAATCACCATTTAAAGATAAAACTAAAGTTTACTCCCGAGCTGAAGTGTTTCCGAATTGAGGCCAAAAAAGTATGATTAAAAAATATTATCCCGTTCCGAGAAATAGAATGTGAAAGTTCACAATCTCAAAGAGACAGGAAGCTAAAATTAGAACAGGCTTGGTTGCAAATCACAATTAGAAGTGCAATTTGACACAAAAAATAAGAACTTACTTGGAAAAAAATGTTGGTTATCTAGTTCTGTACTGCAACCCTTCATATATCCGACGAAAAAAGTGCAAGCAACAAAAAGTTTTATTTTTGCTCAGAAATGCTAAAAAAAATTATTTTTATTATATAATGAAATTGTTTTAAGAATTGTTCAAACATAACTTATAAAAACGCATAAAAAACTTTTCAAAAAACTTACAAAAACTCAAAATAACTTAACTAATGTATTTGAAACGTTAATGAACTAAGAACTGTGCTCGGACTTACTCTCATAGATTAGGAATTGATAATTTTGTATATGAAAGTTAATTTTCATTTTTATTTTTAAATAAATTAATAAATAATAAAATGAAATGAGGAAAAATGAACTAAATAAATAAATATAATAAAATTATAAATATAATATACATAATTATATAATATATAATATAAAATAAATATATAATAAAATAAAATGAATGAATAAATGCTTGAACAACTCAAACCCCGTTCTCAAACACAAATCCATCTATAATATTCAAATTTTTGAGAACACTTAAACCACATTTTTTAACAATAACATTACTTATTTTTGAAGCCATTGATATTTACCTCTTTCCTGTAATTTTGATTTTCGCTCAACTATTTAAAACTTTGTCAAATAACACTCGATATTCACACTATTTCACATCTGATTGCACAGCGACTAGCCGAGTGACGCATCACGGTATTTCCGTTAAGCTCCGCCGTAGCGCCACCCGTACACGTGCACATAGTCAGAACAAAAGGAATATCGATCTGACCGACACAAACATCGTTAAACGACTGACGTTATTAGCAGACCAAGTTAACCAGTACCGCCACGTTCAGTGGAGAAGTCGCTAACGATTGCATGCATGCATACTACGACACATTTTAGAAAAAACACTTCCCCTCGATCTATTGCGTGCGAGATTTGAACACTAAACCGAACTTTTCGACGCACTTCTTGTATTGAGATCCTTACAACCTCTTTATCAGGACGTCTTCTGTCATCTTCGTAGTCGGCATATATTCTACGATGATTGGATCCTCAACTATTGCTTCAGACACGAAATGATGACGAATGTCGATATGTTTCGTCTGAGAATGATACACCAGATTTTTCGCCAGCTTCTTTGCCCCTCAATTGTCGTTACCCTCGTGGAAATAAAGACTGAAAAAAGACTACAGTAAGCAGGTATAGACGTTGGTTTCAAAGGGGTCTCAAACAGTCATATTCTGGTCCCCAGAAGACCACGGTTTATTTGCCCCTCGTCCTGCCCAGAGAGTCTGTAGATACAGAGTTTTGTGTCAGACAAAGAGAGTAGTATCTATTTCAATACCATAAAAGTAAGCCAGGTACAGACTGAGAGGTGCATACCAGAAAAAGTTCAAACCCTGTCTGCAAGCCGTTTGGAATCGGCCTTTTTTCGGTCTTTATTTTCACGAGGGTATAGATCAACACACTGTTGTGCGGTTTTAATCCTGCCTCCTGACTTCTGAGAGCCTCATGTATTCAGCCTCAGTGCTAGACAAAGCTACAGTCCGCTGTTTCTCAGCCTCGTTTTGAAACAGCCTCATTTTGGAGCATTTGTGCTCGCAAGTGGGCAGCCTGTGTATGATCGCCTGTCCTCTTGGCGGGCTCCCCATTCAGTATCTATGAAACCTTCTAGTGGCCTTCCCGTTCTTTGAAACCTGATTCGAAGTTTTGATGTTTTTGTGGATAGCGCAGAATTCTCATTTTCGCAATCCAGTGATCCTTTCCGTGACAGCTATTTAACTGAATCAATAAATTCGCTGCATAGCGATGTCGGGTCGAGTACCTACTGTAAGATACATCAAGGCTCCTATCTTTCAACTTGAATTTTCTAATCAGCTTTTGCTTGAATTCTTCCATCCACTTTCGATTTGTTGACGCCACGAGGATGTTATCCACGCACGTTTTCTCACGTAGATACAGACATCCGAATTCAATGGCTTTAATCTAAGTTCCATCAAGCATCAACTCATCATTTAACTTCTTACCACTAGTTGCAAAAGTTTCCTGGAAATCAACACCACGACGTTGAGAATATCCTTTTGCAACAACACGCGATACTTTAGTCAAGTTCGCGTAATCTGAAAATTCTCAGAAAGGTCCTCTTTTATCTGCGACCCTGTGCTCCTTTAAATATTTAGAGGTTCCACAAGCCCCATGAAGTTTAACACGTATTTCCCATAAGAAAAAAAGACGTTTTTGTACATTTTATTCAGAATCGTCAATATTAGGTATATCGAGTTGACCCTCGAAAATTTCTCTTCACAATTAGCCATAGAGTAAGAATCAAAAATTAGTTTTTGTACCTCACCCCGATAAGTCTGTTTCACAGGGTCCCAAAAGAACCCCATAAGTGAAAAATTAGGTTTTACGATTTTTTGCTGCAAATCATTATTTTTGTGCGGTTTCTATTAGTACAAATTTCTAATATTTAAAATGTTACTTTCGACTGACAATTAGATGTTTGAATACATTGTTTAAACAAATTATGATTATTTATAACAATATTCTCTTGGAATCATGGTAGAATGTTGCGATGATCTCTGAAATTTTCCACTTTTTGTCCACTTTTCTATGAGAGTGAGGTAGTAATTAATTCAAGTCAACAAACCTAATTGTTTAAACAATCAATTAACAATTTTAATAATATTCTCTTCGAATAATGCTAGAAAGTTGCGGTTTTTTCTGAAATTTTCAACTTTTTGTCCACTTTTCACTTGAAGTGAGGTGAAAATTAATGCAATTTAAGAAACACAATCGAGTAAACAATTTACTATTGTTGCCACTTGTAGTGAATATTGTTTCTGACTTTCTTCTCTAGTAAAAAGTAAATTAAAGCCAAACATCAATTTTATACCACGTTCTGCTGCATCGTTGACCACTTTCAATTTTCTGACTGCAGTCGCACTTTGCTGATATTCTAGATCAGCTTTCCATAGATTGCCGTCTTTGCTGAGAAAGGATGTGTTAATTTGAAACACGTTTTCGGACAATTGCGGAGTTCAAAGTCTCTCAGTAACTACATCAAGACAAAGTTACATTCAATATGAGCTATATAGAAAAATTAAATATTTAAAATATCTGGTTTTATTTCAGGAGAATATATCCACGAAAAAAAGAGATTGTATAAAAAATGACTCTTGTTGATGTTCATTTATTATTTGTTCATAATTACGAAGTCAAAAAAAAGATGAAATTTTTCAGAAAAAAAACGCAATTTTCTAGCATTACTCTAAAAGAAGATAGTTATAAACAATAATGAATTGCTTGAACAATTATGTTTGTTAACTTGCATTAATTATTACCTCACTAAGTGAAAAGTGGACAAAAAGTAAAAAATTTCAGAAAAAACCGCAACTTTCTAGCATCATTCTAAGCGAATATTATTATGAAAAATAATACATTGTTTAGGCCATTATTTTCGTAACCTCTATTCGATTAGTGCTTCGCTTTAACTGAAAAGTTGAAAAATCCGGAAAAACCGCGACTTTCTCCCTCTATTCTGAGTGAAAAATGCTTCAAACAACAATGAATTGTTAAAACAATTCATTTAAACGTCTAGCTATCAGTAACACTCATGGGGGTGAAATTTAAAAAGTAATTTCTGATTTGTGTTCTATGGCTAATTTTAAAGAGAACTTTTGCGGGTCAACTGGATACACCTAATATTAAAGATTCTGAATAAAATTTACAAAAACGTCTTTTTTTCTTATGGGAAATACGTGTTAAACATCCTGGGGCTTGTAGAACCTCTAAATATTTTTTTCTTTCATAAAAAGAATACGCATTTATTTTTGTGTGGATTCAAAAAAACTTGAGGGTAAGAACATAAAAATTTTAAAAAAATGTGGACTACCCTGATGTCTACCCATTTATTTTCACGGAGCACATCAATTATCTTTTTCTGGAAAGTTATATCTGAAAGAAAATCGTCTCTGCCTTTATTCAGTGTGATCTCACCCATGAAGTGAGCGCCTCTGCTAACTTCTACTTTTTTTTAAGCTGGTAGCCGGATCCTGTATCCTTTCGACTCCTCTGAATATCCAATGAAAATGCACTGCTGTGCACGTGTGTCAAATTTTTTTCCACCTGTTATTATGTTCAGTGCAAGTGAATTGCACGCAAAGGTTCGGAGATAAGAAAGATTCGGCTTGTACCCCCTTTACTTTCAAAATGGTGTTCCCGCCTTCTAAACTGCTGGAAGGACATCGGTTTTAAAGATGATTTGCCATTGCTACGGTCTCAGCCCAAACGGTTCTTGGAAGATCGGTCTCGAACAACATACACCTCACCATTTCAACTGGAGTGGGGGGTTTTCCGTTCTACTACTCCGTTTTGATAGGGAGTTTAAAGTACAGTAAGTCTCTTCTTAATACCACACTTGTCCAGATACTCGTTGCTGGCGTTGTCGCAGTATTATCTGCGATTGTCCGACAGCACGTGTTTTGTCTTCTTTCCCGTTTGGTTCCCCAAAAGATTTATATGGGTCTTAAATGCTTCAAGAACTTCATCCTTGCTCTTTAAAAATTGCACCTCACATCATCGCGTCGCGTCATTCACAATATTCAGAAAGTACTTTGCACAGCTCATCGGTTACGTTCGTATTGGGCCGCACAAATTTGTGTGCATCGAGACGAACATTTTGGAAAAGAAGTTTTCGCGGACTTCCCCTGAACGCATGACGAAATCTTTCAAAACTAGCTGGTAGACTATACAACAATAAAATTGTTACGAGATCGACGTTAATCTCCACTTCCATTTCCTGAAGTTTATCTACAGCATCGAAAAACTTTCTAATGTGCTCGCGCACATTCATACAGTCAGTCATTTTGTGTAACGTTAGCTATTGAGAAGAGTCGCTTTTCTAGCCGGCCTAGTCGACTGATAAATCGAATGCAGCTTCCTCCAGATCTTGTTGGCTGTTTCGCAACCTTTAACCTATTTTAGCTCTGAAGGATTAAGCGACAAAACTAAACCATAACGCGCCTTTCGGTCGGCGACATCGCACGTTTTCGGTGCTGCTCCCGATACAGCATCTCCTGCCGTTACAGCTGGCCTAAACTTCTCACTACACACATATACCCAAGAATCACTTTTTATTGCTGTGCTTGCAAAGCTGAGACCGGAACTGAAAACTGACCTTTGATGCAACGCCAACAAAAAACTATCCTTCTTTCGACCGTCAGACATTCATATTATTGATCAGGGTGTCCTAAACTACAAAATATCAAAGTAGCAGGGAGTTGGGCATAATCCCTGAGAGTAGCGCCAAACCGTCCTCGAGTATCGATAGAGCTCTTCTAGCGTACACTAAAAGCGACATTTGGTGCCACACCGATGAATAACTGTTCATCTCTCGACATTTGACCGCGAACACATTTCCCATAGATGTGTGCGGGGTCCTCTATGTTACGTGTAAGTCATTTTGCATGAAAAATGAAGTAAAAAAGTCCTATGAACTATTTCTGTAAAATGCTTACCTTGAGCTATGCGATAGGTTTTGTAATGTCAGCAACTCCTCTTCACCTAAAAGGTTATTGGAAAGAGCTCGATCACTTGGCATTTCTTTGCTGATGACCCACTAATATTTTTAGTGCAAAATAGGTTAAGTGATTCTACGGTAATCGCCGGAGAGCTTTTTTTTGAACAAGAAAAATTTGAATTTTTTAAAAATTTTTAACGTTTGTTTCATGAGGGTTATTTTACAAAAGAAATGGAAAAAATCTTATAAAATATTTATGTAAAATTATTACCCACAGTTCTAAAGAGGTTTTTCGATTACATTTTCCCAATCTAAATTCAATTAGAACAGTTTTGTACGAATTTTCTACATTTAAAATATAAGAAATCTCCATACAACAGACAATCATATCCTGCAAAGAAATGTGGATTAATCAAGCTTTTCAATACCTTTTAGGTGAAAAGGACTTAATAATCACAAAAAAATTCCAGGATCCAGAGCTGTTTTCTTCTTTCTTAAACCGTTTTTAATTTTCAAAAAGAGTATAGTAAGGCGACAAATTTAATAAACCTCTGATGAAATAAGCGCGCCGAAGCTTGAAAACGAGATAAAATATTGTTAAATTGATTGATGATAAAAAAGATGTTAACGCATAATACATTGATCAATTTGGTTTATATTCATTATTTCGGATTGTAAATTAATTGAAGTTTTGATATTTTCATTAATGTACATTGATTCAATGATTCTTCTTATAAAAGTGTTATTTTCCCTAGCCAAAATTTTAATATTGTCAAAGTCACAAAAGTGATAAAATTTCCATGAGTGTTGTGACAAACCTGTGTTTAAATTGCAAATTCTGCAATCTCTTTTATGTTCGTAAATTCTATTTTTTAATCTCCTGCCAGTTTCATCGATATAGACTTTATTACTTACTTTATTAATGAGATAAACAACATTAGATCAATTTTCTATTTTTTCGGAATCTCTTTTGTTAATTAACAGATTTTCTAAAGTGTGATTATCCTTCAAATAAATATTTATATCAAATTTTTTTCAAAGATCTCCTAAGTCTTTCAGAAAGACCTTGGACATATGGTAAGGTAACTCTTAGATAAGTTTTTTGTAATTTTCTGACCATTTCTTTTTCTTTTTGTCTATAATGAAAGTGTTGTAAATTTTATGAATACGTTCTTTAATGACATTCTCCAGTAACAGCAGTGGATAATTGTTTAGTTGCAAAGTGGCTTTTATTTGGTCCAAATTTTCTTTTCTATATTTTATATAATTTAATTTAATGCATCGATGAACTAAACCTTCAATCAGTCCGATCTTTTGGCTTAACAAATAATCGGATTCATAGTTTGAATTGCAACCGGACTAAGAAGGTTTTTCTATACCAATTTGTAATTACGCTGCAATTCGGCAATTCATGAATCTCTACATCTAAGAAATTTAAGGTGTTGTTTTTTCCGTTTCAAGTTTAAGTTGGATAGATTAATCAATACAATTGAAGACGTTTAAAAGTTCTAAAATTTTATTAGTTGGTACAATAGTGAGTATGTCATCCACATATCGTTTATAGGAAATCGGTTTGAAAGATAATTTTGTTAAGACTCTTTTTTCTACATCTTCCATAACCAAGTTTGAAACAATGGGAGATAAAGGAGATTCCATTGGACAACCTGACCACTGTTGATAAAATTGGTCATTAAATGAAAAACGGTATTGATGAAAACATCAACAACAAATCCATGAATTAGGCCATATTTCTAATTATTAAAAATTGCGTTCACTTTGACACATTAATGAAGATACCTTACATTTTTTCTTTGATTCTCAAGATGAAGCGTTATAAAATTAAAAATTCAATATTAAAAATGATTTCGTTAAAAAGATTTAATTGTTAAAAAATAGGAACTATGAAAAAAATATAAAACTTCGTGAATTTAGAGTTGAAAAACGTTTTAAGAATGTTTCAAATGTACAAATTCCTTATACAGTAGCTGAAGCCTTAGCTTTGGGTAATAAATTTGGTGTCCTTATGATAATACTAATGATATTTCTGTAAACAATATCGTTGTAAATATTAGAAACTGCATTAAGAATTTTGAAAAAGATGAGGATGAGTTAAATATTAGAAGGACAGCAACAGGATTAATTTCAAATCATAATACAAAAAATAAATTTGAGAATAATAATAAAATCATTGATACTGTGGTAAATTTCCAAAATAAACATAAAGATTTGTTATTTGTGAAAACTGATTAAGGTAATTTTATGGTGGCAGCGAATAAGAATGACTATAATCTCACTATAGCAAACATTTAGAAAAATAATAATTTATACAAAAATGTAAAAACTAATTTAGTTCCAACGGTTGAAAATAAATGCAATGATATCATTTCGAGACCGGAAAAGAAAAGATACATCAACGAGTTTGATGCCTGTAAGCTAAAAACCCATGGTAGTGTTGTTGCAAAGGCTTATGCACTGCTTAAGAAATACAAACCAGGTTTGAAATGGAGATTGTTTCCACAAGTGGATCACCAACCTGCAATTTAGCTAAATACTTATCGAACATTTTAAAGCCAATTTCAGTAAACACTGAGTCGTTCACAAAAAATAGTTGAAATTTAAAACAGAAAATCAATAACCTTATAGTACCTCCTACTCACTCCTTAATATCTTTAGACATCGTCTCAATGTTTGACAACATTTCTCTTTATTTAGCATTGGATTGTATAGAAACAAAATTAAATTTACATAAAAATTTAACCAAAATATCAAATAATGAAATTTTATTGCGCTTAGAACTCTTTTAAATAATAATGTTTCTTCATTTAATAACCACTATTATGAACAGTTACTATGTTGTCCAATGGGATCTCCTTTATCTGCCATTGTTTCAAACTTGGTTATGGAAGGTATAGAAAAAAGAGCCTTATCAAAATTATCTTTCAAACTGATTCTCTATAAACGGTATGTGGATGACATACTCACTATTGCACCAACTAATGAAATTTTAGAGCTTTTAAACGTTTTCAAAAGTATTGATGGATCTATCCAATTTAAACTCGAAACGGAAAAAAAATATCTGAAATTTCTTAGATGCAGAGATTCATTAATTGCCGAATGGCAATGTAATTACAAATTGCAATAAAAACCTTCTTGGTCCGGTTACTATTTAAATTATGAATTCCATCATTTGTTTAGTCAAAAGATCGGATTGAGCCACCTTGCAACTAAACAATTATCCACTGCTGTTGATAGAAAATGTCATTGAAGAACGTAAATTACAAAGAAACTGATCTAAGGGTTACCTTACCATATGTCCAAGGTCTTTCTGAAAGACTAAGGCAATCTTAAAAAAAAAATTAATATAAATATTCATTTTAAGTATAATCACACTTCAGAAAATCTGTTAATTAACAGAAAAAGTTTCTGAAAAAATAGAAAATTTATCTAATGTTGTTGATCTCATTAAATGCAAAGGTTGTCATAATGTCTACATCGGTGAAACTTGCAGGAGATTAGAAAATAGAATTTACTAACATAAAAGAGATTGCAGAATTGACAATTTAAACACAGGTTTGTCACAGCACTCATGGAAATTTTATCATTTTTTTTACTTTGACAATATTAAAATGTTAGCTAGGAAAAATAACACTTTTAAAAGAAGAATCATTAAATCAATTCACATTAATAAAAATATCAAAACTTCAATAAATTTAAAATCCGAAATAATAAATATAGACCAAATTTATCAATATATTATGCATTAACATCGTTATTTATTATTTTTTCATCAATCAATTTAACAACATTTCAACTATTTTAAAGCTTTGGGCGCTTATTTCATAAGAGGGTTATTAAATTTGTCGCCTTACTATAACGCCCCTTCTCACCATTACTTTGCTCAGCTTACAATATACCAGTCTGTCTTGTATTGTTCGTCCGCAAACACCGCATCATTAAAAATGTTAACATTTTTTCATTATTTGAGCCTCTCAAAAATCTTTGATGCCAAAACTAAACGAGTGACTACTTTGTTGTATTTTGATTAAAACTTCTTTCAAGTATTTTCCAAAAAACCAAAACACGTTATTCTGACTCAGGTATGTTGCTAAAAATTTGGTTTTGACATTTTAAGGTTTTGTAAACTTCATATTTATTTATAATTTTATTTTACTCTAGACTTTATTGACTCTTCATGAAGACCCGCATTGTGGTCGAAATGTTGAATACCTTATTAAATAAATGTGTTCTTTTTAAACACATTTTATCGACTTTTTATTCATTAACCGTAAGACCGAATATATTTGCTGAAACTATTTTTGGAAAGGACTTGTTGACACTACAAAATCCGTCGCAGAACTGAAGGTAATCATTATACATTCGCGTGTAAGAAAGAGGCGATTGGAAAAGTTCAATCGTTCCCAGTCTTTGATTCTACATATTTTTGAATCCATGAAATGTGATATGAAATGAGAAAAATTGAATCGATTTCAATCAACTTCTGAAATGTTAAATGCGTACTTTATTCAAATTCTGTCGCTGAAAAATAAAATAAAAGCGTGATAAAAAATATGTAAAATCACTTTTTGCCACAACTTTATGAGTAGAGATCAATACTCATAATGTGAAGTGATCAACCCTGATCTTAACATCAGAAGTGAGGAAAGTGCATTACTCCATCTAGATGCCTCACTTCTAAAAGCCCGAGTAAAGAAAGC
>JAUMHM010000005.1:48380447-48400614 GCA_032362435.1 Melikaiella ostensackeni
CGCCCAATTGAGGTTACCACATCGGATATGGTTGAAAAAATTCATCATATGGTTATGGAAGATCGCCGAATCAAGGTGCGTAAGATTTCTAAGGCTGTAGGCATCTCCATTGAACGAGTCTGTAACATCTTGCTCGAAAAACCGGCGTTTAAGAAGGTGTGTGCAAGGTGGGTGCGGCGATTGCTAACTCCCGATCAAAAGTGCAACTGAAAAGACGTTTCAGCGCAGTGTTTGGCGAAGTTTAATCGGAATCTGCAGGACTTTTTGCATCGATTCGTGACTGTAGATGAAAACTGGAGCGACCACTATACACCTGAGATAAAGCAGCAGTCAAAGCAGTGGGTACTGCCAGGTGAAAGTTCGCCAAAGAAGGCCAGGGCTGTTTTGTCAGCTGGAAAGGTGAAGGTGACAGTATTTTAGAATTTCTAAGAAATTATCCTCATTGATTACTTGGAGAAGGGTAAAAATATAACAGGAACGTACTTTGCATCATTATTGGACCGCTTGAAAGCCGAGCTACAAAAACAACGGCCACGACTCGCGCGAAAAAAAGTGCTGTTTCATCACCTCAACGCCTATTTTGAAGTGCTGAGCGCCGACTACTATAAAAAAGGCATCGAGCTTTCGGAAACTTTTTGAAATAAGTGCATCGAGCTAGAAGGAAACTATGTTGAAGAATAAATGCAAATTTAAAAAAAAATGTTGTCTTATTACTCAGACCCGGGACTTTTCGAACGACCTAGTATTACCCATAGCCTCACAACCCGAAGACTCGTAAATCATCAAACTAGATCCACTGGAAGATTTTACAATCGGCTATTTTATTTCTTCATATTATTACATTATATGCTATTCGAGTGCAGAAATAAATTGCATTTAAAAAGTAGACATTTATTTTGTCTGAAAGAAGAGAATGCCTTATAAGTTAAATTAGGGCGTGGTCCAGGCAACGGGCAACAAATCTCCCCTTAAGTAAAAAATCTGACATAGTAGCATTTTTTTACACATAAGTTGGGAATAGTTTTATAAATATAATGTGAAAGATCCCCATCCACACGTGTACGGCAATGGTTGGCTCTAGGGGCAAATAGTTATGTTAAAAAATGCTTAGAATGTAGTAGTACACAAAAAAGTTTCGAGCTGTTGTAGTCATATTATTAATGGCCTCCCTATGAAATTCAATTAACTGAAAAAGTGTGCGATTGTAAGAAAAATCAAATAAAATCTCTGTCTTCGAAGGTCCTTAGGTATCAGTCCTCGCCCCGGCCATCAGTAATGCCATTAGAACTCATAATCACCTCTGCTGTCAACATTTTAGCCTCACTTTTGAAATTTACTTGTTTGATGCTTTAAAAGAGACTTTAAATATTATTATTCTGACCTAAAAATTTGAAAAAATATATTATAAATATATGGAGGAACAATCGAAAAAAGGTTCACCTCAAAAACGTTTCCTTAAATATCTCAAATTTTATGCCAAAGTTGAGGTAATTTTTTACTGCTAATTTTTAATGCAAATTAGTTGGTCATTTTTTTTGCTCAGGAAGATGCTTGAGTTTAATTTCGAACCGCCTGATCTATTTCGAAAGTTTGTTCCGGAATTTTTTCTCTTTTTATTTGATTTTTCTTTAATAGCACAATTTTTCAGATAATTGAATTTTGTAGCGAAACCCTTGATAATATGATTACAAAATTTAGAACCTTTTTTCTGTACTACACATTTCTAATCAGTTTTTTAAAATAACCATATTTCGCTTAGAACCAACCATTTTCGAGTTGTTTTCAAAAACCAGTTATTGTTTAGTACTTTCCAGCATAGCGGCCGTAGCCGTACACGTATGGACGGGAATCTTTTGTAATATGTTTATAAAGCCATTTCCAACGTATATGAAAAAAAAATTCCACCACGTCGGATTTTGTACTCAAATCCTTCGCATTCGCGAATGAGGCGGTCCAAGGGGCCGAGAGAGAGAGAGAGAGAGAGAGAGAGAGAGAGACGCGTGAGCTCAGCGGAGTTCAGCAGCTTTTTTTGACAGTTTACATCGCAGAAATTCTTGGAAGAGCCTCACGGCCATAGCAGGTCATCCCGAGGCTCGAGTTACATGAAGCGTTAAGTGTATATTTCAAACAGAGAAATACAAAAAATAAAAAAAATTCAAAAAAAATTTAAATATATTTGAAGAAAGTTATTTTTGTTTTTGAAACAACCAACTGTGTCCCCATCTAATGGATTTTTATCTATAAAAAAAAGTGGTGTAACGAAATATCTCGAAAATCTCGCACTCACTGCTGCTGAAAATCTGATTGGCCTTTGAATGACTTGAAATTGCTCTATTTATTACATTTGAAATCTAAACAAGAAATCCGCTGGTAACCTTCAGTTTGTTTACAACTGTTACTCAAATTTATAATCGTTATAGTGGCGAAATATGTAATTGTGCTTGCAAATATATAGATCTTCAATTATATACTTTGATAAGACAATGAAACTTAATTTCATTAAATAAAAAAAAATTCGTTTCCGTTAATTCGATAATGCCGAAGCGTTGATCATTAAAATTTTGAGTGTTCACCAGATATTCGGATTTCAAAGCTTTCTGAAGATCACACAAAATTTCAAGTGTTTTGATATTATTCAAAGGATTTTCAATAATTTCAAGTGATTTTAACAGATTTCGAGGAATTTCAAAGGATTTCAAGAGAATTTAGACCAATTTAAGAGATTACAAAATAATGTCATGGAATTTTAAGGGACTTAAAAAGATTTTCAGGGATTTCAGATAATTTCTGGAGACTGTAAAGAATTGTGGAATATTTTAAAGACTTTTATATAATACCTAACAACTTTAATCGATTTAAGAAGATTTCAAGGGAATTTGAGATATATAAAAAGTTTTCAATTGATATTAAAATATTGAAGGCCATATTACAAAACTTCTAAAGGTTTCAAGTGGTTTCAAAAGATTTCAAGAGACTTCAAGAGATTTCTATGGATCCCAAAGTATTTATAATGATTTTAAGAATTATCGAAATATTTAAAAATATTTTAATGGATTTCACAAGATTTCAAGTTGTTTCTAAAGATTTGGAGGGATTTCCAGTGATTTGTAAACATTTCAAGGATTTCCAGGATTACCTCAGCCTAATATACTTGGAAAGAGTGAAAAAGTGACAAATTTAGACCGAAAAAGTGACCAAAAGTGATTAATTTCTAACCCAAAAAGTGGCTAAAATTGACTAAAAGTGACTAATGTGCATTAATAATGTGAGTAATATTCCTTTGAATTCAAAAGAAGTCAAAAGAATTTGATGGAATTCATAAGAATTCCAGGTGAATTTTAATAAATTCAGGATAAATTCATAAAAATTGAGGATAAATTCCAAATTAATTTAAATGAGTTGCAAAAAATTCAAAAAAACCAAAAAATTCCATCGAATTGAGTAAAATTGGAGTGAATAGAATTCAGGAAGAATCAAACAGACTTTAAGTAAATAGAAAAAAATTAAAAAGCCAATGATATAAATACTCGTAGAATTGGAATGAGTTTGGAGGAATTTAAGGGAAATGAGAAGAATGCAATGAAATTCATAAAAATTTAAGGCGAATTTAAAAATAATTCAAGCCAACTGAAAGCACTTTAAAAATATGTTGAAAATTCATTGAAATCATTAAATTTGGAGTGAATTTAGAAAAATTCAAGGGAATTCAAATAAACTTAATGAAATGCCGAAGAATTTAAGGTGAGTTTATAAGACTTCAGAGTAAATAAAAAAAAAGACTAAAAAAAATCTAAAAAATTCATTGAATTGAGTAGAACCGAATGAATTTAGAAGATGTACAAAGAATTCAAGGACAATTTATGAAAATTCAAGCGAATCCTAAAGGATTAAAAAAAAATCAGGCTAAATTAATAAGGATTCAGGATTCATGAATTCATATTCATATGAATTGAAGATGAATTAAAAAGAATTTAGCATGAGTGGAATAAAATGTTTAAAATCTACAAATATTCCATTTAATTCAGATAAATGAGAGACAATAGCAGGCCTCACAGTCCCTATGAGATAAAAAATAGGGTACATAGGGTACTTTCTTACGCTCGTCGGGTATTTTTTCCACGCCTGAAAGTTACCCTTTTATATAAAAATGAGGTGCGATGAAGAAGGCAGTAGATTTTTCATGGGTGCTCTATAACATTATTTCTTTTTCTTTTTGTATTAAGACTTTTTGAACATTTTATAAAAAATATTCTTAGAATATACAGTAAGATTCCATTAAGGAAAAAAAATGTCTACGAAATAATAGCCTTGATCCATAATTACCCACTGTGGCCCATAATTACCCCGGTTGATGGTAGGCTTTTTCTGTATTTTACAATGATTTTTTTAGCTAGCTTTGAAAAATCTTCCAAGCAGCTCAAGACTTCTTACTGATCCAAAAACATTAGAAAATTTTTAAAAAGCTGGAAAAATGAAAAATAGGTAAACAGTATGATTTAAAAATTATTACTTTTGAATTTATCTATTTTTAATTCTTTCAGCTTTTTATTATTTTTTTTTTTGCTGCCATGAGAAGAACGAACTACTGTTCCAATTTTGATTACTTAGGCAAGTCAATATTCTCCAATGTATTTTGTCATTAAAAAGTCCTGAGGTTTTCAAAAGACCTTTCCAAGGAAGACAATTTTTTTTTTCAAACAAAAATGACTCTTTGGAAAATCTGCTACCATTTTGATTTTGTTTCCTCAGCACTTGACAATATTTCTCTAGCGTATTTTCATACGCAGAAAGGTTTCATATAACGGAAAAAATTCTCGAGTAATTTTTAAAAGATGTTTTCAATTTTTTTTGTCAAAAACAGTGGTATGTCAACTATGAAATTATCTCTTATGGATCAATATGTAAATATCTGTCAAAATGTGAAGAGATTTTTGTGATCTAGAAAAGTATTGTAAAAAATTGTGATTCATGAAAATATAAAAATTATGAAAGTAAGCACTTTTTCATACACATTCTATCACGCAAAATCAAGCCATGCATCAACATATTCACTCTGAATTCAAACGTGATTTTTGCATTTATTTAAAAACCTACACCACTTTTTATCAAGAATTTCAATTTCAAGAGTCACAATTTAAAATTTCTAAAGATTGAATGTCCAGTTCTAACTTACTTATTTAAGTCGAATATTTCAATCCAAAATGATTTAATCCTTAAAGTTTCCAATTGAAGATTGTTTAATTTCAAATGCTTTCAATTTTAAATTAGTAAGTTTGGCCGCTTAAAATTGCCAAAACATTCAGACTCAATTTGAAGTGATACCATTTTGAATGATTTAAATTTGAAATCAACTTTTGATATTTAATTTTAAAATTGTTGGAGCATTAGGGCTTTAACTTAGAAATTGAACAACCTGAAACGATTCAAATTGAAATCCAAAGAATATACAGGGTGTCTACCCAAAGGATAATTTTAAATTCCCAGTCATTTCCCGGTAAATCTTTCATTTTTCCCAGTCAATTGATCATTTAATTATTTTCAAACTGATGAAAAAGCACTGTACATTTTCAAAACATCTTATACTTCTCAAAACCAGTCGAAAATTATATTTTTTATGAAAGAGAAAATAAAGCAAATATATTACCGCCACTTAACATGTGGACACCCATTTTTTAGTAATTAAAGTTTGTTAATTTCGGATTATTAATTTTATAATAATCATTATAATTTATATATATATATATATATAATTAATATATATATAATTTATTTAATTTTTTAATTTTTAAAATTTTTTTTTTTATTTTTAATTTATTTATTTTATATTTATATTATTATTTATAATTATATTTTATTATTATATTATTATTATATTTATATATTTTATATTTATATATATTTTTAATTTTTAATTTTTAATTTATTAATATATAATTTATATTATATATATTATAATAATCATGAATAATATCAATAGGGACAATGGATATAATACCAACCCGATTTGGCTTTCCGTCCTCCCGTTTTTTTGAAGGAGACTTGATTGGCCAATCAGGTTTGACCAGTCCCCACGGTGGGGGGTCTGGCCAATCACAGGCATCGTAGAGAGTATATATAAGAGCAACATAACCTGAAGCCTCAGTTTCAGGTTAGCCCTGAAGAAGTGAACTGCAATGTTCACGAAACGTCGGCTAGATTCGTAGTTTTGCACACGATTGAAACCCGAAACACCTCTTTTCATCAGTAAAATGTAACTATTTTTCAGCACTTTCATAACCCTATTAAAATAGTTGTATTCAGTTTTTTAAATTAAAACTTACCTCGTAAGGTTCATTTTTGGTCAGACTTATCATAGATCTTCTCCCTATGAGTTATTCATCCGCGAAAGTGAACAAAACTTCTATTTCAGAATTTTAAAAGGGAAATTTTCGTATTTCTGCATGAAAAAAAAAATGAAAAAAGGGCTACAACTATGGAAAATCTGACTAAAAATGAACCTTACGAGATAAGTTTTTATTTTGAAAAGCTAGGCATAACGTTTTTAATAAGGATATGAAAGTGCTCGAAAATGGTTATGTTTCAGATATTGATAGGACACAATTGTCGTTCATCATGTCCCAATAAAGTTCCTTTTGCGGTTTGAAGACTGTTGAATACGTCTGATTTGATTCAATTAAATTTATAAACAAAAATGAAGTGATTTATCAAATTTATGTGATACATAAGTTCAAAGAATATTGAATATTATTTATTGAGTGTCGAAATTTTTTGAGATTAGGCCGCAACCGACTTCGACGAAATAAAATGGAATGACCCTCATTTAGCTTATAATAAAATCAATCAAATTTTTTCATTATTTTTTTTCACGTTTTCGAAGTACATTAGTCTGTGGCAGCCCTGCATTTGACCTTTTAGGGGCCTATGAACTTCGAACACAACTTCCGATTGGATTTTGAAACGAGATCTCGCAGTCGGAAACTTCGAACGCGATCATTCTTGTTGTAGTGCTTAGCCTGCGCCAAATATGCACGTTCGAAGTGTCGACAAATCAAGTCCCTTGAATTTTCCAGCCTTTTTAACCGTTCTAGTCATTCTGTTGGGTTCGCTTCGCGACGCTGTGTGCCTGCCTCAATCTGTCGACACGATAATCGGTCAGGTGGCGGTTTTCTTCCAAAATTGAGGAAGGCTAACGACACTTTTAAGATTCCGTGGACTGCTGTATTGAATGCGAAACGACCCTGCTGTGCATCTTCTTGATATCCAGGTGTCCCGCCTGAGGTTCCAAGTGGGCTTCTTCCACGACTTTCACCCCCAGTTCTTCTGGGAACACCAACTTCCAAGAGTCTAAATTTAGAACTAAGAGGTCTGTCAGGAAGTTAGGGCGATGTTTGTACAGCCCGCCGCCCTCGAATTTCCAGTCTGGAAAAATTCACGGTTATTCTTGGACGGCCTCCAAGCGCCTTAGGTACTGCGAGTCGTTAGTCTCCAAAATACTAGCCGTTAAAACCTCATCACCCTCGCTCATTCTCCACAACGCGTCGGGGACGTGATGTAGAGCGCCTTTCGGTGGATAATTTGGATGTCATAACCCTGAAGTTGCAGGCACCATCACGACAGTCTGCCGGTAAGATTCCGCGGGTTGTTCAATTATCGCAGCTTACTGTGGTCGGTCATGACCTTAAAATGAAATCCCTCGAGATACTCCCTGACTTTTCTGACTCCCCTGACAATTGCAAGGCACTTCCGTTCCGTCACGGTGTAGTTCCTTCCTGCTGCCGTTAGTGTTGTTCTGGCGTACGCTATAACCCATTAGTCGCCATTACGCCAAGTTTGGAAGTGCTTGCGTCGGTCTGAAGGTTAAAGGGGTTATTGATTACCAAGTACCATGATGCCATCCCTAGAAACCTACGCAGTAGCTTAACAGTTCTCCAGATCTGTGTGAAGTTATTGTCGAGACTTTGTCAGGGTATACCTTGAAACCGTCGATGATAACGATAAATCCAAGATACTTTATTTCCCAGCAACTGAATTTGCTTTTATCCGGATTTACCGTTAAACCCGATTCAGCCACTTTGTCGAGAACCCTCGATAACCAGTACAAACTTTCGCTAAAGGTCTCGGTGGAGATTATTACTTCGTCAAGATAACCGTAACGTTGTGTCTCATCTTTGGCGTGATGACCTGGTCGATCGACAATTGAAAGGTCGTTGGTGCACCGGTCAGTCTGAAGGGTATCTTCTTATATTCGAAGAGTCCCCTGCCAAGCATCGTAAAAGCGATATATGTCTGGCTCTCTTCGTCCAGCAGAATCTTGTTGAACACCCAAATTCAATCAATTTACGTAATGTACTTGGCCGCTCTCAATTGTTCTAAAATTCCCGTCATATACGGGAGGGATAGGCATCCTCCTTGGACACCGCGTTCAACTTAAGGAAATCTAGGGACAGTCGGTAGTTAGTGTCCGACTTACGGGCCATTATAATTGATGCCGACCATTAATTAAAAGATTCAGTGATCATACCTTTCCCCAAAAACCTGCCCACTTCCACGAACATCGATTCCTGGACTTTTGGGGAGAGTAATCGGTAGCATTCTTTGATAGAGGCTAACCCTGTTCGTCCATAAAAATGCTTAATCAAAGGGGTGGACTTTGACGGGCCCTAGGATTTTGAAGGAAGATTTTGTTTTAAGAGATTCCTCAAAGCCTCTTCTTCTTCATCGAGCATGCCCACTATCCCGCTACACCCCCTTCCTTTACCAAAAACTACTTTAATGTGTAGTTTTTCCCATTAGTGCCCGGCATGAACAGCGTCCTGGACCGAGAGGCGAAAACCATGGCGAATTAATCCTGGTTATTCAATCCCAATACCATTTCCGTTTCGAGGTTTGTGGCCACTCTTATTTCATATGTCCTAGTGACCCCATCTATCGTTACGGGTAAATTAACTTTGACCAAAATAATATTAGTCGAACCGTGAGCTACAACCACTCGAGATTTCGTGGTATCGTCTAGCTCCCTACCAGTGGCCTTCACGATCATTTCCCGAATCGAGATTCTCATCAAAGTCCGAAAGGAGCCATTATCCTATCTATCTATCAGAGAAGATTCTATCAGCTTTGTAATATGGACCCTATTAGCGATTTCAGTAGTTTTGACAATCGTCTAGCCTATGTATTTGGGCCTCTACTAAAATATTATTTGATTCTTGATCTGGAAAGTCTTTATCGCCCTCTACTAGTTTCTCTAAATCAATACCCTGATTATCTAAAATGTTCGAACATCCAATTTCCAGCGGCATTCCCATCCTGCTGAAATTCTCTATGTCTGTTATTACCTGTATCGTATTCGCATCCCTGTGACTCCAGTTTTCCGTAAGTACAGTTGGTTCTGGTTCGTCGGTCAGGGTCTGTAAAGAAGTTAAGATTGGCGTTTGAATCACATGACCAGCCACCTTATTCTCCGTAAACCACGCAGCAGTGTCAGGGTCATTTTCGGGATGTGAAGGCCCTCAAACTCCGTAAAGTCGATTGAGTTAAAAATCGTCTTTTTATTCGATTTAGAGATGTCTTTAGAAGTTTTGGTTGCATTTCCGACAAATTATTTTATTAAGGTCCAAAGTTGAGCTAGTCCGAACAGTGTTTTCAGTGGGAGTGTTACCACTCTGCTGATCCCCCCCCCCCTTGCGTAGGAGCTTCGGACGGGGTGGACTGATGACCAGTACCCTTCGCTTTTTCGTTTTTTTTGCCTCGGGTTCGGCTTTTCATTGCTAGACTCCGCTGATTCTTCGGTAGCTAAGGCCACGATCTCGTCTTCAGCTCCAATTACGGACGCTGAAAAGTTCTTTTCGGGTGATTTGCTGCCTGGTTTTCGTTGATAGGCAAATTTTTGGAGGGATGATCTTTCGTGGAGGGGGCAAGGGTTATATTCTTTCATGTATATGTTGCATTTTTTCTTCCAGCCAACGGAATTTCATTGTCGAGTTTTGCGATCAGACAATGGATGTTCTTTGAGTATTCGTCTATCGTTTCTTCTCTCCCTTGCTACTGTGCTTAAATCTGTTGTTTTGCTTGTCTTCCGAAATCGTCATCGCCAAAATGGGATCTCAATTCTTTTTTGAATTTAGAGCAGCTATAAAATTCTTTTTCGTGGTTCCGAAACCAATTTTGCACTCTTCCTTCTAATAATACTGGCATCGTGATAAGAATTTCTGCGTTCTTTACCTGCGTCAGTTTTCTGCGGTCCTCAAATTTAGTCAGAAAGCTCTCGGGACTAAACTTACCGGAATTCATGTTGAACCCTACGCTACTTTTCCGTGGATAAGATGGTTTGTTAAATATTGAGTTTCTTTTTTTCTTCTAAGTCTGATTCGATTTCTGAAAGTGCGCTACAATTGTGTAATAATATTACCGTTGAAGTTTCGAAATTTTGAACTATGAATATCTCGAACCCAACTAACTTATATGTTGAGGTAGGACAAAACACAAATTTAGCAGACGCGAATCAAAACCTGAAGGTCCAACCGGAATTTGAAGATAACAGTCAAGAACTCAATGCAGACTTAACGAATAAAGGTTTACAATTTCATCGCTTGGCAGAAAAGGCTACGCTAGAAAAAGATACGCTAAGACGTGTAAGTAGAATCAAAACAGGTATAACCTATACCAGTGGTTCAACAATGGGCGTACTTTTTTTTGGTTTAAAGTGTAACGATGTGCGCTCGATAGTTTGTTTTCTTCTTTTTGTCGTAGGAAAGGCATTCACTTTTGTCCAAAGAAGAAAGGACGCAAACAAAAGAAGGAAACAAAACGTATGTACAGGTATGCCCAGAATGACAGGTATCCTCTGGAATTATAAAATTTTCTCAAAGCACTCAATCATTATACTTGGCTGGATTAAGTCAAAACACAGAACCGTCACAACAAACCAATGTAACTCGTGCCATAAGTTGGACTGAGAAGAAGCAGCCAATAGCAAAAACTGAGATTCAAACTTCTGCTGAATCACCATCGCCAAGAAAACCTTTTTGCAGACCAACAAATTAACTAATGTAATATTTCAGACAAAATTGAATTTTACACATATTCATTTTCTTATGTATACAACAATACAAGCCACTAGACCCCACTAAAAACTAACACATGCACACACATGAATCTCTCTCCCTTTCTCATAAAGAATCATTGAATTGTGTAGTGACACAAAAATCAATAATATACAAAATTGTAACAAGACGAGAGTGTTTTCATCTTCATCGGATCCAATCCACGAAAATTTCGTGCTTGAACGCAGGGGCGTTGACTTCTTACCCTGGAGATATAGTATGTCTCGTAATGTGACGACTCTAAAGTGGACAATCCTTTTTACGAGTATGGGGCATTGTTTTTCAACTGCCTCTACTTTGAAAGTCATGTTCTTGGATTGGCTTCAAATTCTGAGAATATGTACGCCTATTCTACAGTAGTAATTCGACAAATTTATAGACCAGAATTACCACCCCTTTCCAAGTGGCGGGGGATTGAATTTTTTACTCGAACACCTACAGCGATATTTTTAAGAACCCCTAACTAACATTCCACTACAGCGATTTGAAATTCTTATGAGAGTTTTTGGAAGGGCTTTTTACACCCTTTTATCCTATCTTATTGAGAAATATAGATAATTTTTTAAGCAATTTTGAATCAATTTAATTGCTTATTGAACTATTTTCGAAATTTGAAGTATTTTTTAATTCTCGAACAATCTCAAAAGAAAGCCTCACTTCTTGGCTTCAGTGTACGTATTTAGTAAGAAAATGGACCAGTGAATAGTTTCCGAGATACAGGGCCCGATGTGAAGGCAGTCCTTATGCTTTTGCTCAGGAGTGTGGTGTAAATGATTCATATTCAAGCGTGCAAGAAATTTTATGCATATAGCGATTTTCTTCCGAATGAGAGTTTGGCTGGCAGAAGTTTGCGCTCGAATTTCCGGAAACGCGGTAAACGAACTGTCACGTCTTGTTATGTAATAAGGACGATTGGTGGTTCGCGAAAAGTAATTATGAGGAGCGGGGAGCTTCTGCCTTCGAGCTGTACATTAATCGATGAATGCCGTCATTATAATTAAATCCGTTGAGTGTTCACACCTAGAAATAAGCTTTCAATAAATGCTAAGTAAACCATGTTTGTGCGGAGCAACGTTTGAATCTGAATGAGGTAGCTATTATTATTTCGAAAAGTGCATTTGTCAGCTTGAGTTTTTTTTTGAATAAACAATAAGCAAAACTCGAACATTGTGTATTTTCAGCGTGGTTTTTCTATTGTAATGCAACAATTGGGAATCTGATGGTTGTAAACGGGCTTCCGGTCCTAGAGGGTTGCCGAAAAGTGGAAGGAAGATTTAGATGCTAGAATCTTTTTCTTTTGAAATAATAAAATTCGATAAGATACCGAATGCAAGGAGAAATGTCAGCTTGAAGTTAATCGATCTTCTGAAATTCTAAGGCTATCAATCGTCCAGTTTGTGATGGCATCCATAATCTCTTCATCATCGATGCGACGCTCCAAGAGCGATAAGTAAAAGCGTTCGATTACGAACACCCGCATTTCTAATCCGTACTTCTGATTTTCCCTCGCTCGTGTTTATTTATATATTGCATTCGTATCCACAATATATGCATATTTTACGTAATATTTTTTTTATCGTGATTTCTATTCGAATTGAAGTTGTATGCGTGTGTGATTGTTATTTTCGTATATGATTGAGCAAACTGATTAATTCTATAAATTCAATGTGCAGATAATTTTCGCCCGATCGGACCTCGGAATCATATTTTTTATTCTTATACCATTAAGCCAAATCTCTTTCGAGGTGAACGTAACACGTTCGGTCCTGGTCTCATTTTACCACTGGGGATTAAGGAGTGTGTATGGTAAATTTGAGTACGTGATGTTTAGGAGGAGAAGGAATAGGTTCTAAATCAACCTCACAACGTCACTCCGACACCAGTCGCTTGATCAATCTCTATAGCAATCATCTCAGGTGAAGAGCTTCGCAAAGCCATTATAATAACGGGGATAATTATAATAATCCACTAAGAAAACCTCTTCACGCGGGCCCATTAGTATTCAAAATCTTTCGTTTCAGGCATCACTCTTCTTTTCATGAACAATTGCTCTCCATACATCCCTATCCTTACATACCTCTTTTGCTTCCGTTACATCCATGCACGTTTCATGCACGTTCTTGTACTTCTATGACTTCGAATATCCATTTTCTTCAGCGTCTCATTCACACATTCCAATCATTCTATTCCGCAGTCTACCATTCATTTAACGCGTTCAAGTTGATTCAGAATTACCTAAAATCAGGTAATAAATGATTTGAGAATATTTACTAGTGGGTCAGAGAAATTTCAATTTATATTTAATTCTTAATAATCTAATAAAAAGTGGACACCATACTCCGTTTAGAAGTGATATTAATTTCGCTCAGCCTGAATGATTCCTCACTATTATATTTCCTGATCTAAAAATAATTATTGATTGTTCATACACAGTTGTCCAATACATGTGTTTTCATTAAGATTTCATTTCATTTCATTAAAGATTTCTTCGGGGTTTTGCCTCCAGAATAAATTGATAAGTTGAAAAACAAGTAATCGAAATGTACTAGAAATATATAAAATTACACTGTAGATTCTCTTGTGATAAAATTTTTAGATCGTCTCGTAGCAGTCGAATTTTGTAGCTCGATCTAGGATACGTGTACTCTGTAGATAAAATAGATAACTGCAGGTTCAATTTACCGCAGTATACAGAATTGAACTTTTGTCAGCTTTTATCGTTTTATCATCGATATGGTAACATCTTCAGATGAGGAACTATAATGGTAAGGAATCATTCAGGCTGAAGAAAATCAACATCACTTCTGAAAAGAGTATAGTTTGCACTTTTTATTTGCTTCTAAACAATAAAAAATAATTTGTACTTCCTCTGACTCGCCTTAAAACATTCTTGAATTGTTTATTAGCTCATTTTAGGTGATTCTGAATCAACTTGAACGCGTTGAGAGAATGGTAGACTTGCAAACTAGTCTGCGGAATACAAAAGCAGGAGAAAATGCACTTCAAACTCGCATACAGATCAGTCCTACAGTAATCTCAAGTAGAAAAAGTATTGTTATTACTACCAACCGATCAAGTCATAACAGCAGTGAATATAAATAAGTTTCTCGATAATATAGGCTGCTTTGGGTAATCTCACTCTTTACAAATATGAATATCTAGCGTTAAAATGCTAGTTATCAATAAATCTAAAAATAGATTGACCTAAAGGGAGCCTATTTTATCGTGAGATTCATCTCCATTCACTGCCTCAAATATTTATCTCAGAAATCTATAATAAGTCGTCAATCAAAAAGCTGAATTTCAATTACTCTTGAGATTTCGATTACGGAAATGATGAGCTTTGGTTCTTATTTTCCATTTTTCACTAATAGTCGGAACTATCGTAGCTGAATTATATGGCAGACAATTCGGCTACGATAGGTAACCAGTCAGAGGTATTGACGACGTCGGTCACGTGAAGGGCCTCGAGTTAGGATCGTAGCAACAAGAGCCCCGCTTCCTGTTCTTATTTTTACCGGTCAATCAAATGGCGCTATATGGTGGGACGACGGATACGACGCTTTCGACTACAATAGGTCTGACTGTATTCTATTATATTTTTATAGTAAACGGGACTCCTGAAAGTATATAACATTAGAAACAGAAATTCAAGAAACATTAAAATGTTTTGACAGCCAGAAAAGTATTTTTGGCAAGTTGGTGGGAAATTAAAAAATTCATACTACTTTTTTGCCCATAGGATCGGTAGTTTTTTTTTTTTACCTCAATTCTACTGGTTGGTCTGTTTATAAATGATTGAAGTGATCATTTAAATTAAAGAAATTAGTCTTTAAAGGTAATGCAACTTGGACCAAACATATTTTTGATATCGAAAACATTTTTTCAATTTCGTTAAATAAGATCTTTAACTTGTTCCTTTCTGAATCCAGGCGTTCTATGTAAGTCGTACTTTTCGAAATTCTTCCGGAGAAAATACATGCGAACAACATCCTTACAAAAGTACCTGTACCCATCCGTCTTGAGTGATTTGAGGGACTGCTTATGAGAAATCAGTCAGTGAGATTGCAGGAGACGGCAGAGATTGCGAGAGACGGCACGAAAGACCTCGAACTGGTTACTAAGGTTTTAAGTAATGCAATTAATGAAGTATTTTTCATGATTTCGAATGTATAATTTTTTTCAATTACATTTTTTCCATTCAATGAGAATACATTCGATTGCAAGACAGCGCAATCCCTATTGAAACTTTTCGCAATCTTTTGCATCGCCCTTTAAGGGTCGTCTTTAGGAATCTCTTGCCATCACGATCGCAGTCTTTTGGGGTAAAAGCTATCACAGGGTTCGCATCCAACCCCTTGACCCTGCCGTCGGGGGGCCTATTGTTTCGGCCGAGTCGAGCGCTGGCGGTACAGTCTTCTTCAACAAGACGCAAGGTTTGCAATGCGAACCCTCTGTAGTATACTCATCATCGCTATACAATAGGAAGAGAAAGAGAGACACTAGAGAAAGGAAGAGAATGGAAAGACAGTGCAGGAATACATATTATGGTAACGGAAATTAAAATTCCTGGAAAAGGGGCAGGGTGTGAAAAAACGTTCCTCTCTCCTTTTCCAGCTTATGAAATAACTAAATATACGATATACTTCAACACACACACACACACACACACACACACACACACACACACACACACACAATATTAATATATAATATTAATATATAATGTAAATAAATATTCGCAAATGATATTTTCAACGTCAATTCAGAAAAAAAGTTATCAAATTGACAAAAATAGAAATTTTTGGTAATTTTTCGCGCTGGAAAAGGGGTAGGGTGATGGGTATACTACAGAGCGTTCGCATTGCAAACCTTGCGCCTTGTTGAAGAAGACTGTACCGCCAGCGCTTGACTTCGCTGAAACAATAGGCCCACCGACGGCAGGCTCAAGGGGCTAGATGCGAACCCTGTGATAGCTTTTACCCATCTCTTGTCTTTTTGTTGCTTCGGGGCTCGGGCGAGAATTCGGTTTTGCGCATGTGCAAGAGATCAACCGACTGTACTATGAACAGGAACCTTGGCAATCCTCATTACAAAAATGATTAAGAGTAATTGTTGCAAACTTGTTTTGTACTAGCATCATTGGGACACAGAAATTTGTATCTTTTGGGTATTTCATCTTATTCAATGAATTCTAATACTGAAATAAAGTGTATTTCTTTTAAGGTATTAATAAACATCATTAAAAAGATATTGTGCATCATGTATACAAAGTATTAAGTATGACACAGAGAAGCAAAATTGATCTGTTTCTTGAAAATTAGCCTAATCTTATATCTATTATTGTTTTCCTGACACTTTTTTTTCTTTCTCTCCTGGAAGAGCCTCGTCCATAAATGAAGTAATGTTATTTATTTTATCATATAATTTTACTCAAGAGAAAGTCTTAATTTCCTTTAATTTCGATTTTCTTTTTACGTTTTTTATTTCATAACTTACTAATTGTTACAAAATTGTTCGAGATCTGAGACAATGATATATATTTGCGAGAAAGCGTTAAGAGTAGGAGCGCTAAATCGAAGTTTCAATCGAGTGACTAATTTATATTCTATTGTGCCTCAGATTGCAACCAGAGTGATGAAGTTTATGATAGACAATTTTGGCGTTTCAAGTCTGTTCGGAAGAGAAAATTATGAATTTTACGCCCGAATAACTGGAAGAATACTGAAGGTTGAAGAAGACTGGATTTTTAGTTTCCGATATCCTCCCGATACTTTGGTATCTGGTGAGTATCTTGTGTATATTACTATAATTTTGGTTCCATTACTATATTCCTCTATATGCATTATGAAAAGATATCAACCCCCACTGATGTGTCAGGAATTAGGACTGGCCACTCCCTTTTTCCTTGACTTCACACCTTCGCGACGTCCACTTTCCTTGGAATATCCCCAGGAAATCGCTAATAGAATACAAGAGCAATTATTATTTTTACGGGAAAACTTAATTTATGTGTATGTAGTATAAATAATTTGAAAATTTCACGTCTGCAATAATCGTGAACCCATTTATAACCGGTATCTCAGCGAAAAATAAAGCTAGAAATATTTGATAAAAGCAGTTAGGAAGCACATTGAATTCCATGTAAAATGACTCCTAGTGGAAGTATTTTTGATTAATTGAAACTGAATTAATGTGTGAGAAAGACTGGCCAATTTTCTGATTTTTGCAAACTTCCATTATCAAACTTCAGCTCTCTGCATGCTCTAAGTGAGGTGAGAAAGTAGACAAATCAGAGTGAGCGAGACCCTCACATGTGGAAAACCGTCGCTCACTCTAACTTGTTTATATTCTCACCTCTTAATGAGCGAAAGAGGCACATAAGATCTGTTCCGCCAGCCCTGGGCCGCAACCAGGACCAAATAGGCGCTTGGCGCCTCTAGGGGATCCCGTCGTTTGAAATGAAATGAAAATCAAGGGATAGGTAAATAAAATTGATTTAATTAAACTTGAGTCAAAATTTCAAAGCAAGCAGTATCAACTTTTATTTTATTTTATTACAAAGTCAAACAATTTGTGAATATTTTAAAACAGTGGATTCGATCTAATAAATTATTTATTGTTTATTAATCGAGTTTGAATTAAAATTTTTAAGCACGCAGATTCAATTTGTTTTTTATTTCATCTTAAACTTGAAGTCCAAGACATTTTGTGAATATTTTAAAAACGTAGTTTGATTTAAGAAATTATTTAATGTTTATTATTTAAAGATGAATTAAAATTTGTAATTGATTGTAAGAAAAATTAATTTTCTAGCATGAAAAAATACAGAAGAAATACAAAATTTGGTAATATTTTCAAATGTTATAATACCTTTCGAATATTGAGTTAGTCGCGAGTCACTACTCCCAAGAGATATATGAGCATTCGGATTAAAATTAAACAGAATCGCGAAATTATACTAAAATGAAAAATCTTTTTTTTTATTATAAAGTGTGAAGTGGAAAGTGCAAGTGGAAAACGAATTGGATTTTGATCCTAATTTCTTTTAGAAAGAAAATATAAATAAGGTAATTTAAGTAATAAGGATGGACATCTCAAAAGTTTAAGTTATTGAACTTTGAGAAAGTTATATTTAAAGTATATATATATACATACACATTCGGGGTGTCCCAGTATTCAAACAACATTTTTGTATTTTTGAATTCTAAACAAAAAATGGCGTCGAAAATAATCATGAAACTTTTTTGCTAAATTTAATAATTACGGAGTGATTAACAATTAAAGATGAGCCAATTAGAAGCACGCGTAAGACGGTCGACAATCCATGTGCCATCGACAAGAGTGTGTGCATCAACAAATTCAGTTCGTATAATTTCTTCTCCGTTCGCTTTTCCAGTAGGTTGTGACTCTCTAGTGTAACTTCACACTTCAACGAAATACAAAAATTAGAAAATATCTTTTCCGCACAATCAACCAAATTAGTCAACATTCTCATGAATTCAGTAGAATTCTCTTGATTTTCTAGAATTCCCTTGAATTTAGTAGAATTCTCCTGAATTCTGAAGAATTCTCTTGAATCCAGAAGTGTCTCCTTAAAATCAGCGAAATTCTCATTAATTCTGTCGAATTCTCTTAATTTCAGCAGAATTCTTTTGAATTTAGTGGAATCCTCTTGAATTTTGTATCAATTTCTTGAATTCTTTACAATTCTCTTGAATTCTTTACAATTCTCTTGAATTCAGTAGAATTCTCTTGAATTATGTAAAATTCTCTTAACTTCTCCCTAATTCTCTTAAATTCAGTAGAATTCTCTTAAAGTATGTAAAATTCTCTTCAATTCAGAAAAATTCTCTTGAAATCGGCAGCACTCTGCAGAATGTCGTATAAATTTCTTGTAAATTCAGTAGAATTCTTTTAAATTCTGTATAATTCTTTTAAATTCAGCAAAATTTTGTTGAATCCAGCAGATTTTCATTGAGGTCGGGAGAGTTCTCGTAAAATCTGTAAAATTTTCTTAAATGCAGTATAATTATTTTGAGTTCAGCAAAATTCTCTTTAAATCTGTAGAATCATCTTTGAATTCTGTAGAATTCTCTTGAATTGAATAAAACTCTCTTGAATTGAGTGAAACTCTCTCGAGTACTGTAGAATTATCTTCAATTCTGTAAAAGACTCCTGAATTATGTAGAATTATCTTGAATTATGTAGAAGTCTCTTCAATTCAGTAGAATTCTCTTAAGTTCGGCAGAATTCTATTGAATTCAGTAGAAGTCTCCTGAATTTTGAAGAATTCTCTTAAATTCTGAAGGATCCTCTTAAATTTCAAAGAATTCCCTTGAATTCAGCAGGATTCTCTTGTCAGTGAAATCCTACTTATGACTTCCTTACATAGGTGATTTTATTGCCTTGTAAGTAGGTTTCTTTATTTAGTCAACATAATAAAAAAACGTTATCGATCTCATTCGACCATGGTGCTCTGCCTAGATGAAAATTACACCCAAAAAAAATTACCTAGTAATTTTACGTACATGTGTGCACAGTTGAGCATTGACAAAGCCCCAATTACTTGAGTAATCATTCTAAGTAGGCACTCCATTGTACGCCGCTAGCGCACGCATGTACTCAAAATTACCAAATAATTTATTTCATTGTGTATTTTTAAGCGCAATCATACGCCAGATGAAATACCTCCGATGACGTTCTTGCAGATGTAATTTAGTTGACTTGTAATTAGCTTTCTCAAACTAGTCAACATAATAAAAAACATCATCGAACTTATCCGACCACGGTGCTCTGTCTAGATGTTAATTACGCCCACAAAAGATTACCTTATAATTTTGAGTACATGCGTGCACAAATGAGGTTTGACAAAGCCCCATTCAATTGAGTAATCATTCCAATAAGGAACGCAATTGTACTCCAATGGTGCACGCATATACGAAGAATAATTAAATAATTTTTTTAGGGTGCATATTTAACCGCGAACACATCCCCGATGAAGATATTTTGACGATACCCTCACCAAAAGGATTTAATATATGTACTTCAATTAGTTTTTATTA